>OX451216.1:35439373-35741623 GCA_949628195.1 Phasia obesa
ACGCATATTTAAGAAGATACAGCAAAAATAAGATTTTCATATAAAAAATAGATTTTTTATGAAAAATATAGGTTGTCACAGATTTTTGTCCTTTTCTCGATTAGACGCTGTTTGAAGAAGATACAGCAAAAATAAGATTTTCATATAAAAAATTGATTTTTTATTAAAAATATAGGTCGTCACAGATTTTTGTCCTTTTCTCGACTATACGCTGTTTTAAGAAGATACAGCAAAAATAAGATTTTTATATAAAAAATTGATTTTTTATGAAAAATATAGGTTGTCACAGATTTTTGTTCTTTTTTCGATTAGACGCTGTTTGAAGAAGAAGCAAAAATAAGATTTTCCTATAAAAAGTTGATTTTTTATTAAAAATATAGGTCGTCACAGATTTTTGTCCTTTTCTCGATTAGACGCTGTTTTAAGAAGATACAGCAAAAATAAGATTATCATATAAAAAATAAATTTTTTATGAAAAATATAGGTCGTCACAGATTTTTGTTCTTTTTTCGATTAGACGCTGTTTGAAGAAGATACAGCAAAAATAAGATTTTCATATAAAAAATAGATTTTTTATGAAAAATATAGGTTGTCACAGATTTTTGTCCTTTTCTCGATTAGACGCTGTTTGAAGAAGATACAGCAAAAATAAGATTTTCATATAAAAAATTGATTTTTTATTAAAAATATAGGTCGTCACAGATTTTTGTCCTTTTCTCGACTATACGCTGTTTTAAGAAGATACAGCAAAAATAAGATTTTTATATAAAAAATTGATTTTTTATGAAAAATATAGGTTGTCACAGATTTTTGTTCTTTTTTCGATTAGACGCTGTTTGAAGAAGAAGCAAAAATAAGATTTTCCTATAAAAAGTTGATTTTTTATTAAAAATATAGGTCGTCACAGATTTTTGTCCTTTTCTCGATTAGACGCTGTTTTAAGAAGATACAGCAAAAATAAGATTATCATATAAAAAATAAATTTTTTATGAAAAATATAGGTCGTCACAGATTTTTGTTCTTTTTTCGATTAGACGCTGTTTGAAGAAGATACAGCAAAAATAAGATTTTCATATAAAAAATAGATTTTTTATGAAAAATATAGGTCGTCACAGATTTTTGTCCTTTTCTCGATTAGACGCTGTTTGAAGAAGATACAGCAAAAATAAGATTTTCCTATAAAAAATAGATTTTTTATGAAAAATATAGGTCGTCACAGATTTTTGTCCTTTTCTCGATTAGACGCTGTTTGAAGAAGATACAGCAAAAATAAGATTTTCCTATAAAAAATTGATTTTTTATTAAAAATATAGGTCGTCACAGATTTTTGTCCTTTTCTCGATTAGACGCTGTTTTAAGAAGATACAGCAAAAATAAGATTTTTATATAAAAAATTGATTTTTTATTAAAAATGGAGGTCGTCACAGATTTTTGTTCTTTTTACGATTAGACGCTGTTTGAAGAAGATACAGCAAAAATAAGATTTTCATATAAAAAATAGATTTTTTATGAAAAATATAGGTCGTCACAGATTTTTGTTCTTTTCTCGATTAGACGCTGTTTGAAGAAGATACAGCAAAAATAAGATTTTCCTATAAAAAATAGATTTTTTATGAAAAATATAGGTCGTCACAGATTTTTGTCCTTTTCTCGATTAGACGCTGTTTGAAGAAGATACAGCAAAATAAGATCTTCCTATAAAAAATTGATTTTTTATTAAAAATATAGGTCGTCACAGATTTTTGTCCTTTTCTCGATTAGACGCTGTTTTAAGAAGATACAGCAAAAATAAGATTTTCATATAAAAAATAGATTTTTTATGAAAAATATAGGTCGTCACAGATTTTTGTTCTTTTTTCGATTAGACGCATATTTAAGAAGATACAGCAAAAATAAGATTTTCATATAAAAAATAGTTTTTTTATGAAAAATATAGGTCGTCACAGATTTTTGTCCTTTTCTCGATTAGACGCTGTTTTAAGAAGATACAGCAAAAATAAGATTTTCATATAAAAAATTGATTTTTTATTAAAAATATAGGTCGTCACAGATTTTTGTCCTTTTCTCGATTAGACGCTGTTTGAAGAAGAAGCAAAAATAAGATTTTCCTATAAAAAGTTGATTTTTTATTAAAAATATAGGTCGTCACAGATTTTTGTCCTTTTCTCGATTAGACGCATATTTAAGAAGATACAGCAAAAATAAGATTTTCATATAAAAAATAGATTTTTTATGAAAAATATAGGTCGTCACAGATTTTTGTTCTTTTTTCGATTAGACGCTGTTTGAAGAAGATACAGCAAAAATAAGAATTTCATATAAAAAATAGATTTTTTATGAAAAATATAGGTCGTCACAGATTTTTGTCCTTTTTGCGATTAGACGCATATTTAAGAAGATACAGCAAAAATAAGATTTTCATATAAAAAATATATATTTTTTTTTTTGAAAAATATATGTAGGTGATTATGGATTTTTGACCTTTTTTCGATTAGACGGATATTTAAAAAAGATAAAAAATTGAAAAATATAGGTCGTCACAGATTTTTGTCCTTTTTTCGATTAGACGCTGTTTTAAGAAGATACAGCAAAAATAAGATTTTCATATAAAAAATAGATTTTTTATGAAAAATATAGGTCGTCACAGATTTTTGTCCTTTTTTCGATTAGACGCATATTTAAGAAGATACAGCAAAAATAAGATTTTCATATAAAAAATAGATTTTTTATGAAAAATATAGGTCGTCACAGATTTTTGTTCTTTTTTCGATTAGACGCTGTTTGAAGAAGATACAGCAAAAATAAGAATTTCATATAAAAAATAGATTTTTTATGAAAAATATAGGTCGTCACAGATTTTTGTTCTTTTCTCGATTAGACGCTGTTTGAAGAAGATACAGCAAAAATAAGATTTTCCTATAAAAAATAGATTTTTTATGAAAAATATAGGTCGTCACAGATTTTTGTCCTTTTCTCGATTAGACGCTGTTTGAAGAAGATACAGCAAAAATAAGATTTTCATATAAAAAATTGATTTTTTATTAAAAATATAGGTCGTCACAGATTTTTGTCCTTTTCTCGATTAGACGCTGTTTGAAGAAGAAGCAAAAATAAGATTTTCCTATAAAAAGTTGATTTTTTATTAAAAATATAGGTCGTCACAGATTTTTGTCCTTTTCTCGATTAGACGCATATTTAAGAAGATACAGCAAAAATAAGATTTTCATATAAAAAATAGATTTTTTATGAAAAATATAGGTCGTCACAGATTTTTGTTCTTTTTTCGATTAGACGCTGTTTGAAGAAGATACAGCAAAAATAAGAATTTCATATAAAAAATAGATTTTTTATGAAAAATATAGGTCGTCACAGATTTTTGTTCTTTTTTCGATTAGACGCTGTTTGAAGAAGATACAGCAAAAATAAGAATTTCATATAAAAAATAGATTTTTTATGAAAAATATAGGTCGTCACAGATTTTTGTTCTTTTTTCGATTAGACGCATATTTAAGAAGATACAGCAAAAATAAGATTTTCATATAAAAAATAGTTTTTTTATGAAAAATATAGGTCGTCACAGATTTTTGTCCTTTTCTCGATTAGACGCTGTTTTAAGAAGATACAGCAAAAATAAGATTTTCATATAAAAAATAGATTTTTTATGAAAAATATAGGTCGTCACAGATTTTTGTCCTTTTCTCGATTAGACGCATATTTAAGAAGATACAGCAAAAATAAGATTTTCATATAAAAAATAGATTTTTTATGAAAAATATAGGTCGTCACAGATTTTTGTTCTTTTTTCGATTAGACGCTGTTTGAAGAAGATACAGCAAAAATAAGAATTTCATATAAAAAATAGATTTTTTATGAAAAATATAGGTCGTCACAGATTTTTGTTCTTTTTTCGATTAGACGCATATTTAAGAAGATACAGCAAAAATAAGATTTTCATATAAAAAATAGTTTTTTTATGAAAAATATAGGTCGTCACAGATTTTTGTCCTTTTCTCGATTAGACGCTGTTTTAAGAAGATACAGCAAAAATAAGATTTTCATATAAAAAATTGATTTTTTATTAAAAATATAGGTCGTCACAGATTTTTGTCCTTTTCTCGATTAGACGCTGTTTGAAGAAGAAGCAAAAATAAGATTTTCCTATAAAAAGTTGATTTTTTATTAAAAATATAGGTCGTCACAGATTTTTGTCCTTTTCTCGATTAGACGCATATTTAAGAAGATACAGCAAAAATAAGATTTTCATATAAAAAATAGATTTTTTATGAAAAATATAGGTCGTCACAGATTTTTGTTCTTTTTTCGATTAGACGCTGTTTGAAGAAGATACAGCAAAAATAAGAATTTCATATAAAAAATAGATTTTTTATGAAAAATATAGGTCGTCACAGATTTTTGTCCTTTTTGCGATTAGACGCATATTTAAGAAGATACAGCAAAAATAAGATTTTCATATAAAAAATATATATTTTTTTTTTTGAAAAATATATGTAGGTGATTATGGATTTTTGACCTTTTTTCGATTAGACGGATATTTAAAAAAGATAAAAAATTGAAAAATATAGGTCGTCACAGATTTTTGTCCTTTTTTCGATTAGACGCTGTTTTAAGAAGATACAGCAAAAATAAGATTTTCATATAAAAAATAGATTTTTTATGAAAAATATAGGTCGTCACAGATTTTTGTCCTTTTTTCGATTAGACGCATATTTAAGAAGATACAGCAAAAATAAGATTTTCATATAAAAAATAGATTTTTTATGAAAAATATAGGTCGTCACAGATTTTTGTTCTTTTTTCGATTAGACGCTGTTTGAAGAAGATACAGCAAAAATAAGAATTTCATATAAAAAATAGATTTTTTATGAAAAATATAGGTCGTCACAGATTTTTGTTCTTTTCTCGATTAGACGCTGTTTGAAGAAGATACAGCAAAAATAAGATTTTCCTATAAAAAATAGATTTTTTATGAAAAATATAGGTCGTCACAGATTTTTGTCCTTTTCTCGATTAGACGCTGTTTGAAGAAGATACAGCAAAAATAAGATTTTCATATAAAAAATTGATTTTTTATTAAAAATATAGGTCGTCACAGATTTTTGTCCTTTTCTCGATTAGACGCTGTTTGAAGAAGAAGCAAAAATAAGATTTTCCTATAAAAAGTTGATTTTTTATTAAAAATATAGGTCGTCACAGATTTTTGTCCTTTTCTCGATTAGACGCATATTTAAGAAGATACAGCAAAAATAAGATTTTCATATAAAAAATAGATTTTTTATGAAAAATATAGGTCGTCACAGATTTTTGTTCTTTTTTCGATTAGACGCTGTTTGAAGAAGATACAGCAAAAATAAGAATTTCATATAAAAAATAGATTTTTTATGAAAAATATAGGTCGTCACAGATTTTTGTTCTTTTTTCGATTAGACGCTGTTTGAAGAAGATACAGCAAAAATAAGAATTTCATATAAAAAATAGATTTTTTATGAAAAATATAGGTCGTCACAGATTTTTGTTCTTTTTTCGATTAGACGCATATTTAAGAAGATACAGCAAAAATAAGATTTTCATATAAAAAATAGTTTTTTTATGAAAAATATAGGTCGTCACAGATTTTTGTCCTTTTCTCGATTAGACGCTGTTTTAAGAAGATACAGCAAAAATAAGATTTTCATATAAAAAATTGATTTTTTATTAAAAATATAGGTCGTCACAGATTTTTGTCCTTTTCTCGATTAGACGCTGTTTGAAGAAGAAGCAAAAATAAGATTTTCCTATAAAAAGTTGATTTTTTATTAAAAATATAGGTCGTCACAGATTTTTGTCCTTTTCTCGATTAGACGCATATTTAAGAAGATACAGCAAAAATAAGATTTTCATATAAAAAATAGATTTTTTATGAAAAATATAGGTCGTCACAGATTTTTGTTCTTTTTTCGATTAGACGCTGTTTGAAGAAGATACAGCAAAAATAAGAATTTCATATAAAAAATAGATTTTTTATGAAAAATATAGGTCGTCACAGATTTTTGTCCTTTTTGCGATTAGACGCATATTTAAGAAGATACAGCAAAAATAAGATTTTCATATAAAAAATATATATTTTTTTTTTTGAAAAATATATGTAGGTGATTATGGATTTTTGACCTTTTTTCGATTAGACGGATATTTAAAAAAGATAAAAAATTGAAAAATATAGGTCGTCACAGATTTTTGTCCTTTTTTCGATTAGACGCTGTTTTAAGAAGATACAGCAAAAATAAGATTTTCATATAAAAAATAGATTTTTTATGAAAAATATAGGTCGTCACAGATTTTTGTCCTTTTTTCGATTAGACGCATATTTAAGAAGATACAGCAAAAATAAGATTTTCATATAAAAAATAGATTTTTTATGAAAAATATAGGTCGTCACAGATTTTTGTTCTTTTTTCGATTAGACGCTGTTTGAAGAAGATACAGCAAAAATAAGAATTTCATATAAAAAATAGATTTTTTATGAAAAATATAGGTCGTCACAGATTTTTGTTCTTTTCTCGATTAGACGCTGTTTGAAGAAGATACAGCAAAAATAAGATTTTCCTATAAAAAATAGATTTTTTATGAAAAATATAGGTCGTCACAGATTTTTGTCCTTTTCTCGATTAGACGCTGTTTGAAGAAGATACAGCAAAAATAAGATTTTCATATAAAAAATTGATTTTTTATTAAAAATATAGGTCGTCACAGATTTTTGTCCTTTTCTCGATTAGACGCTGTTTGAAGAAGAAGCAAAAATAAGATTTTCCTATAAAAAGTTGATTTTTTATTAAAAATATAGGTCGTCACAGATTTTTGTCCTTTTCTCGATTAGACGCATATTTAAGAAGATACAGCAAAAATAAGATTTTCATATAAAAAATAGATTTTTTATGAAAAATATAGGTCGTCACAGATTTTTGTTCTTTTTTCGATTAGACGCTGTTTGAAGAAGATACAGCAAAAATAAGAATTTCATATAAAAAATAGATTTTTTATGAAAAATATAGGTCGTCACAGATTTTTGTTCTTTTTTCGATTAGACGCTGTTTGAAGAAGATACAGCAAAAATAAGAATTTCATATAAAAAATAGATTTTTTATGAAAAATATAGGTCGTCACAGATTTTTGTTCTTTTTTCGATTAGACGCATATTTAAGAAGATACAGCAAAAATAAGATTTTCATATAAAAAATAGTTTTTTTATGAAAAATATAGGTCGTCACAGATTTTTGTCCTTTTCTCGATTAGACGCTGTTTTAAGAAGATACAGCAAAAATAAGATTTTCATATAAAAAATAGATTTTTTATGAAAAATATAGGTCGTCACAGATTTTTGTCCTTTTCTCGATTAGACGCATATTTAAGAAGATACAGCAAAAATAAGATTTTCATATAAAAAATAGATTTTTTATGAAAAATATAGGTCGTCACAGATTTTTGTTCTTTTTTCGATTAGACGCTGTTTGAAGAAGATACAGCAAAAATAAGAATTTCATATAAAAAATAGATTTTTTATGAAAAATATAGGTCGTCACAGATTTTTGTTCTTTTTTCGATTAGACGCATATTTAAGAAGATACAGCAAAAATAAGATTTTCATATAAAAAATAGTTTTTTTATGAAAAATATAGGTCGTCACAGATTTTTGTCCTTTTCTCGATTAGACGCTGTTTTAAGAAGATACAGCAAAAATAAGATTTTCATATAAAAAATTGATTTTTTATTAAAAATATAGGTCGTCACAGATTTTTGTCCTTTTCTCGATTAGACGCTGTTTGAAGAAGAAGCAAAAATAAGATTTTCCTATAAAAAGTTGATTTTTTATTAAAAATATAGGTCGTCACAGATTTTTGTCCTTTTCTCGATTAGACGCATATTTAAGAAGATACAGCAAAAATAAGATTTTCATATAAAAAATAGATTTTTTATGAAAAATATAGGTCGTCACAGATTTTTGTTCTTTTTTCGATTAGACGCTGTTTGAAGAAGATACAGCAAAAATAAGAATTTCATATAAAAAATAGATTTTTTATGAAAAATATAGGTCGTCACAGATTTTTGTCCTTTTTGCGATTAGACGCATATTTAAGAAGATACAGCAAAAATAAGATTTTCATATAAAAAATATATATTTTTTTTTTTGAAAAATATATGTAGGTGATTATGGATTTTTGACCTTTTTTCGATTAGACGGATATTTAAAAAAGATAAAAAATTGAAAAATATAGGTCGTCACAGATTTTTGTCCTTTTTTCGATTAGACGCTGTTTTAAGAAGATACAGCAAAAATAAGATTTTCATATAAAAAATAGATTTTTTATGAAAAATATAGGTCGTCACAGATTTTTGTCCTTTTTTCGATTAGACGCATATTTAAGAAGATACAGCAAAAATAAGATTTTCATATAAAAAATAGATTTTTTATGAAAAATATAGGTCGTCACAGATTTTTGTTCTTTTTTCGATTAGACGCTGTTTGAAGAAGATACAGCAAAAATAAGAATTTCATATAAAAAATAGATTTTTTATGAAAAATATAGGTCGTCACAGATTTTTGTTCTTTTCTCGATTAGACGCTGTTTGAAGAAGATACAGCAAAAATAAGATTTTCCTATAAAAAATAGATTTTTTATGAAAAATATAGGTCGTCACAGATTTTTGTCCTTTTCTCGATTAGACGCTGTTTGAAGAAGATACAGCAAAATAAGATCTTCCTATAAAAAATTGATTTTTTATTAAAAATATAGGTCGTCACAGATTTTTGTCCTTTTCTCGATTAGACGCTGTTTTAAGAAGATACAGCAAAAATAAGATTTTCATATAAAAAATAGATTTTTTATGAAAAATATAGGTCGTCACAGATTTTTGTTCTTTTTTCGATTAGACGCATATTTAAGAAGATACAGCAAAAATAAGATTTTCATATAAAAAATAGTTTTTTTATGAAAAATATAGGTCGTCACAGATTTTTGTCCTTTTCTCGATTAGACGCTGTTTTAAGAAGATACAGCAAAAATAAGATTTTCATATAAAAAATTGATTTTTTATTAAAAATATAGGTCGTCACAGATTTTTGTCCTTTTCTCGATTAGACGCTGTTTGAAGAAGAAGCAAAAATAAGATTTTCCTATAAAAAGTTGATTTTTTATTAAAAATATAGGTCGTCACAGATTTTTGTCCTTTTCTCGATTAGACGCATATTTAAGAAGATACAGCAAAAATAAGATTTTCATATAAAAAATAGATTTTTTATGAAAAATATAGGTCGTCACAGATTTTTGTCCTTTTTTCGATTAGACGCATATTTAAGAAGATACAGCAAAAATAAGATTTTCATATAAAAAATAGATTTTTTATGAAAAATATAGGTCGTCACAGATTTTTGTTCTTTTTTCGATTAGACGCTGTTTGAAGAAGATACAGCAAAAATAAGATTTTCATATAAAAAATAGATTTTTTATGAAAAATATAGGTCGTCACAGATTTTTGTCCTTTTCTCGATTAGACGCTGTTTGAAGAAGATACAGCAAAAATAAGATTTTCCTATAAAAAATTGATTTTTTATTAAAAATATAGGTCGTCACAGATTTTTGTCCTTTTCTCGATTAGACGCTGTTTTAAGAAGATACAGCAAAAATAAGATTTTCATATAAAAAATAGATTTTTTATGAAAAATATAGGTCGTCACAGATTTTTGTTCTTTTTTCGATTAGACGCTGTTTGAAGAAGAAGCAAAAATAAGATTTTCCTTTAAAAAATTGATTTATTATGAAAAATATAGGTCGTCACAGATTTTTGTCCTTTTCTCGATTAGACGCTGTTTGAAGAAGATACAGCAAAAATAAGATTTTCATATAAAAAATAGATTTTTTATGAAAAATATAGGTCGTCACAGATTTTTGTCCTTTTCTCGATTAGACGCTGTTTGAAGAAGATACAGCAAAAATAAGATTTTCCTATAAAAAATAGATTTTTTATGAAAAATATAGGTCGTCACAGATTTTTGTCCTTTTCTCGATTAGACGCTGTTTGAAGAAGATACAGCAAAAATAAGATTTTGCTATAAAAAATTGATTTTTTATTAAAAATATAGGTCGTCACAGATTTTTGTCCTTTTCTCGATTAGACGCTGTTTTAAGAAGATACAGCAAAAATAAGATTTTTATATAAAAAATTGATTTTTTATTAAAAATGGAGGTCGTCACAGATTTTTGTTCTTTTTACGATTAGACGCTGTTTGAAGAAGATACAGCAAAAATAAGATTTTTTATATAAAAAATTGATTTTTTATGAAAAATATAGGTCGTCACAGATTTTTGTCCTTTTTGCGATTAGACGCTGTTTTAAGAAGATACAGCAAAAATAAGATTTTCATATAAAAAATAGATTTTTTATGAAAAATATAGGTCGTCACAGATTTTTGTCCTTTTCTCGATTAGACGCTGTTTGAAGAAGATACAGCAAAAATAAGATTTTCCTATAAAAAATTGATTTTTTATTAAAAATATAGGTCGTCACAGATTTTTGTCCTTTTCTCGATTAGACGCTGTTTTAAGAAGATACAGCAAAAATAAGATTTTCATATAAAAAATAGATTTTTTATGAAAAATATAGGTCGTCACAGATTTTTGTTCTTTTTTCGATTAGACGCTGTTTGAAGAAGAAGCAAAAATAAGATTTTCCTTTAAAAAATTGATTTATTATGAAAAATATAGGTCGTCACAGATTTTTGTCCTTTTCTCGATTAGACGCTGTTTGAAGAAGATACAGCAAAAATAAGATTTTCCTATAAAAAATAGATTTTTTATGAAAAATATAGGTCGTCACAGATTTTTGTCCTTTTCTCGATTAGACGCTGTTTTAAGAAGATACAGCAAAAATAAGATTTTCATATAAAAAATTGGTTTTTTATTAAAAATATAGGTCGTCACAGATTTTTGTCCTTTTCTCGATTAGACGCTGTTTGAAGAAGATACAGCAAAAATAAGATTTTCCTATAAAAAAATAGATTTTTTATGAAAAATATAGGTCGTCACAGATTTTTGTCCTTTTTTCGATTAGACGCATATTTAAGAAGATACAGCAAAAATAAGATTTTCATATAAAAAATAGATTTATTATGAAAAATATAGGTCGTCACAGATTTTTGTTCTTTTTTCGATTAGACGCTGTTTGAAGAAGATACAGCAAAAATAAGATTTTCATATAAAAAATAGATTTTTTATGAAAAATATAGGTCGTCACAGATTTTTGTTCTTTTTTCGATTAGACGCTGTTTGAAGAAGATACAGCAAAAATAAGATTTTTTATATAAAAAATTGATTTTTTATGAAAAATATAGGTCTTCACAGATTTTTGTCCTTTTTGCGATTAGACGCTGTTTTAAGAAGATACAGCAAAAATAAGATTTTCATATAAAAAATAGATTTTTTATGAAAAATATAGGTCTTCACAGATTTTTGTTCTTTTTTCGATTAGACGCTGTTTGAAGAAGATACAGCAAAAATAAGATTTTTTATATAAAAAATTGATTTTTTATGAAAAATATAGGTCTTCACAGATTTTTGTCCTTTTTGCGATTAGACGCTGTTTTAAGAAGATACAGCAAAAATAAGATTTTCATATAAAAAATAGATTTTTTATGAAAAATATAGGTCGTCACAGATTTTTGTTCTTTTTTCGATTAGACGCTGTTTGAAGAAGATACAGCAAAAATAAGATTTTCATATAAAAAATAGATTTTTTATGAAAAATATAGGTCGTCACAGATTTTTGTTCTTTTTTCGATTAGACGCTGTTTGAAGAAGATACAGCAAAAATAAGATTTTCATATAAAAAATAGATTTTTTATGAAAAATATAGGTCTTCACAGATTTTTGTCCTTTTTGCGATTAGACGCTGTTTTAAGAAGATACAGCAAAAATAAGATTTTCATATAAAAAATAGATTTTTTATGAAAAATATAGGTCTTCACAGATTTTTGTCCTTTTCTCGATTAGACGCTGTTTTAAGAAGATACAGCAAAAATAAGATTTTTATATAAAAAATTGATTTTTTATGAAAAATATAGGTCGTCACAGATTTTTGTCCTTTTCTGGATTAGACGCTGTTTGAAGAAGATACAGCCAAAATAAGATTTTCCTATAAAAAATTGATTTTTTATTAAAAATATATGTCGTCACAGATTTTTGTCCTTTTCTCGATTAGACGCTGTTTGAAGAAGATACAGCAAAAATAAGATTTTCATATAAAAAATATATATTTTTTTTTTGAAAAATATAGGTGATTATGGATTTTTGACCTTTTTTCGATTAGACGGATATTTAAAAAAGATAAAAAATTGAAAAATATAGGTCGTCACAGATTTTTGTCCGTTTTGCGATTATACGCTGTTTTACGAAGATACAGCAAAAATAAGATTTTCATATAAAAAATAGATTTTTTATGAAAAATATAGGTTGTCACAGATTTTTGTCCTTTTCTCGATTAGACGCTGTTTGAAGAAGATACAGCAAAAATAAGATTTTCATATAAAAAATTGATTTTTTATTAAAAATATAGGTCGTCACAGATTTTTGTCCTTTTCTCGACTATACGCTGTTTTAAGAAGATACAGCAAAAATAAGATTTTTATATAAAAAATTGATTTTTTATGAAAAATATAGGTTGTCACAGATTTTTGTTCTTTTTTCGATTAGACGCTGTTTGAAGAAGAAGCAAAAATAAGATTTTCCTATAAAAAGTTGATTTTTTATTAAAAATATAGGTCGTCACAGATTTTTGTCCTTTTCTCGATTAGACGCTGTTTTAAGAAGATACAGCAAAAATAAGATTATCATATAAAAAATAAATTTTTTATGAAAAATATAGGTCGTCACAGATTTTTGTCCTTTTTTCGATTAGACGCATATTTAAGAAGATACAGCAAAAATAAGATTTTCATATAAAAAATAGATTTTTTATGAAAAATATAGGTCGTCACAGATTTTTGTTCTTTTTTCGATTAGACGCTGTTTGAAGAAGATACAGCAAAAATAAGATTTTCATATAAAAAATAGATTTTTTATGAAAAATATAGGTCGTCACAGATTTTTGTCCTTTTCTCGATTAGACGCTGTTTGAAGAAGATACAGCAAAAATAAGATTTTCCTATAAAAAATAGATTTTTTATGAAAAATATAGGTCGTCACAGATTTTTGTCCTTTTCTCGATTAGACGCTGTTTGAAGAAGATACAGCAAAAATAAGATTTTCCTATAAAAAATTGATTTTTTATTAAAAATATAGGTCGTCACAGATTTTTGTCCTTTTCTCGATTAGACGCTGTTTTAAGAAGATACAGCAAAAATAAGATTTTTATATAAAAAATTGATTTTTTATTAAAAATGGAGGTCGTCACAGATTTTTGTTCTTTTTACGATTAGACGCTGTTTGAAGAAGATACAGCAAAAATAAGATTTTCATATAAAAAATAGATTTTTTATGAAAAATATAGGTCGTCACAGATTTTTGTCCTTTTTGCGATTAGACGCTGTTTTAAGAAGATACAGCAAAAATAAGATTTTCATATAAAAAATAGATTTTTTATGAAAAATATAGGTCGTCACAGATTTTTGTCCTTTTCTCGATTAGACGCTGTTTGAAGAAGATACAGCAAAAATAAGATTTTCCTATAAAAAATTGATTTTTTATTAAAAATATAGGTCGTCACAGATTTTTGTCCTTTTCTCGATTAGACGCTGTTTTAAGAAGATACAGCAAAAATAAGATTTTCACATAAAAAATAGATTTTTTATGAAAAATATAGGTCGTCACAGATTTTTGTTCTTTTTTCGATTAGACGCTGTTTGAAGAAGAAACAAAAATAAGATTTTCCTTTAAAAAATTGATTTATTATGAAAAATATAGGTCGTCACAGATTTTTGTCCTTTTCTCGATTAGACGCTGTTTGAAGAAGATACAGCAAAAATAAGATTTTCCTATAAAAAATAGATTTTTTATGAAAAATATAGGTCGTCACAGATTTTTGTCCTTTTCTCGATTAGACGCTGTTTTAAGAAGATACAGCAAAAATAAGATTTTCATATAAAAAATTGGTTTTTTATTAAAAATATAGGTCGTCACAGATTTTTGTCCTTTTCTCGATTAGACGCTGTTTGAAGAAGATACAGCAAAAATAAGATTTTCCTATAAAAAAATAGATTTTTTATGAAAAATATAGGTCGTCACAGATTTTTGTCCTTTTTTCGATTAGACGCATATTTAAGAAGATACAGCAAAAATAAGATTTTCATATAAAAAATAGATTTATTATGAAAAATATAGGTCGTCACAGATTTTTGTTCTTTTTTCGATTAGACGCTGTTTGAAGAAGATACAGCAAAAATAAGATTTTCATATAAAAAATAGATTTTTTATGAAAAATATAGGTCGTCACAGATTTTTGTTCTTTTTTCGATTAGACGCTGTTTGAAGAAGATACAGCAAAAATAAGATTTTTTATATAAAAAATTGATTTTTTATGAAAAATATAGGTCTTCACAGATTTTTGTCCTTTTTGCGATTAGACGCTGTTTTAAGAAGATACAGCAAAAATAAGATTTTCATATAAAAAATAGATTTTTTATGAAAAATATAGGTCTTCACAGATTGTTGTCCTTTTTGCGATTAGACGCTGTTTTAAGAAGATACAGCAAAAATAAGATTTTCATATAAAAAATAGATTTTTTATGAAAAATATAGGTCGTCACAGATTTTTGTTCTTTTTTCGATTAGACGCTGTTTGAAGAAGAAGCAAAAATAAGATTTTCCTTTAAAAAATTGATTTATTATGAAAAATATAGGTCTTCACAGATTTTTGTCCTTTTTGCGATTAGACGCTGTTTTAAGAAGATACAGCAAAAATAAGATTTTCATATAAAAAATAGATTTTTTATGAAAAATATAGGTCTTCACAGATTGTTGTCCTTTTTGCGATTAGACGCTGTTTTAAGAAGATACAGCAAAAATAAGATTTTCATATAAAAAATAGATTTTTTATGAAAAATATAGGTCGTCACAGATTTTTGTCCTTTTTTCGATTAGACGCATATTTAAGAAGATACAGCAAAAATAAGATTTTCATATAAAAAATAGATTTATTATGAAAAATATAGGTCGTCACAGATTTTTGTTCTTTTTTCGATTAGACGCTGTTTGAAGAAGATACAGCAAAAATAAGATTTTCATATAAAAAATAGATTTTTTATGAAAAATATAGGTCGTCACAGATTTTTGTTCTTTTTTCGATTAGACGCTGTTTGAAGAAGATACAGCAAAAATAAGATTTTTTATATAAAAAATTGATTTTTTATGAAAAATATAGGTCTTCACAGATTTTTGTCCTTTTTGCGATTAGACGCTGTTTTAAGAAGATACAGCAAAAATAAGATTTTCATATAAAAAATAGATTTTTTATGAAAAATATAGGTCGTCACAGATTTTTGTTCTTTTTTCGATTAGACGCTGTTTGAAGAAGATACAGCAAAAATAAGATTTTCATATAAAATATAGATTTTTTATGAAAAATATAGGTCGTCACAGATTTTTGTTCTTTTTTCGATTAGACGCTGTTTGAAGAAGATACAGCAAAAATAAGATTTTCATATAAAAAATAGATTTTTTATGAAAAATATAGGTCTTCACAGATTTTTGTCCTTTTTGCGATTAGACGCTGTTTTAAGAAGATACAGCAAAAATAAGATTTTCATATAAAAAATATATATTTTTTTTTTGAAAAATATAGGTGATTATGGATTTTTGTCCTTTTTTCGATTAGACGGATATTTAAGAAAGATAAAAAATTGAAAAATATAGGTCGTCACAGATTTTTGTCCGTTTTGCGATTATACGATGTTTTAAGAAGATACAGCAAAAATAAGATTTTCATATAAAAAATAGATTTTTTATGAAAAATATAGGTCGTCACAGTTTTTGTCCTTTTCTCGATTAGACGCTGTTTGAAGAAGATACAGCAAAAATAAGATTTTCCTATAAAAAATTGATTTTTTATTAAAAATATAGGTCGTCACAGATTTTTGTCCTTTTCTCGATTAGACGCTGTTTGAAGAAGATACAGCAAAATTAAGATTTTCCTATAAAAAAATGATTTTGTATTAAAAATATAGGTCGTCACAGATTTTTGTTCTTTTTTCGATTAGACGCTGTTTGAAGAAGATACAGCAAAAATAAGATTTTTTATATAAAAAATTGATTTTTTATGAAAAATATAGGTCGTCACAGATTTTTGTCCTTTTCTGGATTAGACGCTGTTTGAAGAAGATACAGCAAAAATAAGATTTTCATATAAAAAATAGATTTTTTATGAAAAATATAGGTCGTCACAGATTTTTGTCGTTTTCTGGATTAGACGCTGTTTGAAGAAGATACAGCAAAAATAAGATTTTCCTATAAAAAATTGATTTTTTATTAAAAATATAGGTCGTCACAGATTTTTGTCCTTTTTGCGATTAGACGCTGTTTTAAGAAGATACAGCAAAAATAAGATTTTCCTATAAAAAATAGATTTTTTATGAAAAATATAGGTCGTCACAGATTTTTGTCCTTTTCTCGATTAGACGCTGTTTTAAGAAGATACAGCAAAAATAAGATTTTCATATAAAAAATTGGTTTTTTATTAAAAATATAGGTCGTCACAGATTTTTGTCCTTTTCTCGATTAGACGCTGTTTGAAGAAGATACAGCAAAAATAAGATTTTCCTATAAAAAAATAGATTTTTTATGAAAAATATAGGTCGTCACAGATTTTTGTCCTTTTTTCGATTAGACGCATATTTAAGAAGATACAGCAAAAATAAGATTTTCATATAAAAAATAGATTTATTATGAAAAATATAGGTCGTCACAGATTTTTGTTCTTTTTTCGATTAGACGCTGTTTGAAGAAGATACAGCAAAAATAAGATTTTCATATAAAAAATAGATTTTTTATGAAAAATATAGGTCGTCACAGATTTTTGTTCTTTTTTCGATTAGACGCTGTTTGAAGAAGATACAGCAAAAATAAGATTTTTTATATAAAAAATTGATTTTTTATGAAAAATATAGGTCTTCACAGATTTTTGTCCTTTTTGCGATTAGACGCTGTTTTAAGAAGATACAGCAAAAATAAGATTTTCATATAAAAAATAGATTTTTTATGAAAAATATAGGTCTTCACAGATTTTTGTTCTTTTTTCGATTAGACGCTGTTTGAAGAAGATACAGCAAAAATAAGATTTTTTATATAAAAAATTGATTTTTTATGAAAAATATAGGTCTTCACAGATTTTTGTCCTTTTTGCGATTAGACGCTGTTTTAAGAAGATACAGCAAAAATAAGATTTTCATATAAAAAATAGATTTTTTATGAAAAATATAGGTCTTCACAGATTTTTGTTCTTTTTTCGATTAGACGCTGTTTGAAGAAGATACAGCAAAAATAAGATTTTTTATATAAAAAATTGATTTTTTATGAAAAATATAGGTCTTCACAGATTTTTGTCCTTTTTGCGATTAGACGCTGTTTTAAGAAGATACAGCAAAAATAAGATTTTCATATAAAAAATAGATTTTTTATGAAAAATATAGGTCGTCACAGATTTTTGTTCTTTTTTCGATTAGACGCTGTTTGAAGAAGATACAGCAAAAATAAGATTTTCATATAAAAAATAGATTTTTTATGAAAAATATAGGTCGTCACAGATTTTTGTTCTTTTTTCGATTAGACGCTGTTTGAAGAAGATACAGCAAAAATAAGATTTTCATATAAAAAATAGATTTTTTATGAAAACTATAGGTCGTCACAGATTTTTGTCCTTTTTTCGATTAGACGCATATTTAAGAAGATACAGCAAAAATAAGATTTTCATATAAAAAATTGATTTTTTATGAAAAATATAGGTCTTCACAGATTTTTGTCCTTTTTGCGATTAGACGCTGTTTTAAGAAGATACAGCAAAAATAAGATTTTCATATAAAAAATAGATTTTTTATGAAAAATATAGGTCTTCACAGATTTTTGTTCTTTTTTCGATTAGACGCTGTTTGAAGAAGATACAGCAAAAATAAGATTTTTTATATAAAAAATAGATTTTTTATGAAAAATATAGGTCTTCACAGATTTTTGTCCTTTTTGCGATTAGACGCTGTTTTAAGAAGATACAGCAAAAATAAGATTTTCATATAAAAAATAGATTTTTTATGAAAAATATAGGTCGTCACAGATTTTTGTTCTTTTTTCGATTAGACGCTGTTTGAAGAAGATACAGCAAAAATAAGATTTTCATATAAAAAATAGATTTTTTATGAAAAATATAGGTCGTCACAGATTTTTGTTCTTTTTTCGATTAGACGCTGTTTGAAGAAGATACAGCAAAAATAAGATTTTCATATAAAAAATAGATTTTTTATGAAAAATATAGGTCTTCACAGATTTTTGTCCTTTTTGCGATTAGACGCTGTTTTAAGAAGATACAGCAAAAATAAGATTTTCATATAAAAAATAGATTTTTTATGAAAAATATAGGTCTTCACAGATTTTTGTCCTTTTTGCGATTAGACGCTGTTTTAAGAAGATACAGCAAAAATAAGATTTTCATATAAAAAATAGATTTTTTATGAAAAATATAGGTCTTCACAGGTTTTTGTCCTTTTCTCGATTAGACGCTGTTTTAAGAAGATACAGCAAAAATAAGATTTTTTATGAAAAATATAGGTCGTCACAGATTTTTGTCCTTTTTGCGATTAGACGCTGTTTTAAGAAGATACAGCAAAAATAAGATTTTCATATAAAAAATAGATTTTTTATGAAAAATATAGGTCGTCACAGATTTTTGTTCTTTTTTCGATTAGACGCTGTTTGAAGAAGATACAGCAAAAATAAGATTTTTTATATAAAAAATAGATTTTTTATGAAAAATATAGGTCGTCACAGATTTTTGTCCTTTTTGCGATTAGACGCTGTTTTAAGAAGATACAGCAAAAATAAGATTTTCATATAAAAAATAGATTTTTTATGAAAAATATAGGTCGTCACAGATTTTTGTTCTTTTTTCGATTAGACGCTGTTTGAAGAAGATACAGCAAAAATAAGATTTTCCTATAAAAAATTGATTTTTTATTAAAAATATAGGTCGTCACAGATTTTTGTCCTTTTTGAGATTAGACGCTGTTTTAAGAAGATACAGCAGAAATAAGATTTTCATATAAAAAATAGATTTTTTATGAAAAATATAGGTCTTCACAGGTTTTTGTCCTTTTCTCGATTAGACGCTGTTTTAAGAAGATACAGCAAAAATAAGATTTTTATATAAAAAATTGATTTTTTATGAAAAATATAGGTCGTCACAGATTTTTGTCCTTTTCTGGATTAGACGCTGTTTGAAGAAGATACAGCCAAAATAAGATTTTCCTATAAAAAATTGATTTTTTATTAAAAATATATGTCGTCACAGATTTTTGTCCTTTTCTCGATTAGACGCTGTTTGAAGAAGATACAGCAAAAATAAGATTTTCATATAAAAAATATATATTTTTTTTTTTGAAAAATATAGGTGATTATGGATTTTTGACCTTTTTTCGATTAGACGGATATTTAAAAAAGATAAAAAATTGAAAAATATAGGTCGTCACAGATTTTTGTCCGTTTTGCGATTATACGCTGTTTTAAGAAGATACAGCAAAAATAAGATTTTCATATAAAAAATAGATTTTTTATGAAAAATATAGGTCGTCACAGTTTTTGTCCTTTTCTCGATTAGACGCTGTTTGAAGAAGATACAGCAAAAATAAGATTTTCCTATAAAAAATTGATTTTTTATTAAAAATATAGGTCGTCACAGATTTTTGTCCTTTTCTCGATTAGACGCTGTTTGAAGAAGATACAGCAAAATTAAGATTTTCCTATAAAAAATTGATTTTTTATTAAAAATATAGGTCGTCACAGATTTTTGTTCTTTTTTCGATTAGACGCTGTTTGAAGAAGATACAGCAAAAATAAGATTTTTTATATAAAAAATTGATTTTTTATGAAAAATATAGGTCGTCACAGATTTTTGTTCTTTTCTGGATTAGACGCTGTTTGAAGAAGATACAGCAAAAATAAGATTTTCATATAAAAAATAGATTTTTTATGAAAAATATAGGTCGTCACAGATTTTTGTCGTTTTCTGGATTAGACGCTGTTTGAAGAAGATACAGCAAAAATAAGATTTTCCTATAAAAAATTGATTTTTTATTAAAAATATAGGTCGTCACAGATTTTTTTCCTTTTCTCGATTAGACGCTGTTTTAAGAAGATACAGCAAAAATACGATTTTCATAAAAAATATATATTTTTTTTTTAAAAATATAGGTGATTATGGATTTTTGTCCTTTTTTCGATTAGACGCTTATTTAAGAAGATACAGCAAAAATAAGATTTTCATATAAAAAATAGATTTTTTATGAAAAATATAGGTCGTCACAGATTTTTGTTCTTTTTTCGATTAGACGCTGTTTGAAGAAGATACAGCAAAAATAAGATTTTCATATAAAAAATAGATTTTTTATGAAAAATATAGGTCGTCACAGATTTTTGTTCTTTTTTCGATTAGACGCTGTTTGAAGAAGATACAGCAAAAATAAGATTTTCATATAAAAAATAGATTTTTTATGAAAAATATAGGTCTTCACAGATTTTTGTCCTTTTTGCGATTAGACGCTGTTTTAAGAAGATACAGCAAAAATAAGATTTTCATATAAAAAATAGATTTTTTATGAAAAATATAGGTCTTCACAGATTTTTGTCCTTTTTGCGATTAGACGCTGTTTTAAGAAGATACAGCAAAAATAAGATTTTCATATAAAAAATAGATTTTTTATGAAAAATATAGGTCTTCACAGGTTTTTGTCCTTTTCTCGATTAGACGCTGTTTTAAGAAGATACAGCAAAAATAAGATTTTTTATGAAAAATATAGGTCGTCACAGATTTTTGTCCTTTTTGCGATTAGACGCTGTTTTAAGAAGATACAGCAAAAATAAGATTTTCATATAAAAAATAGATTTTTTATGAAAAATATAGGTCGTCACAGATTTTTGTTCTTTTTTCGATTAGACGCTGTTTGAAGAAGATACAGCAAAAATAAGATTTTTTATATAAAAAATAGATTTTTTATGAAAAATA
Source organism: Phasia obesa (assembly GCA_949628195.1). NCBI lineage: Eukaryota > Metazoa > Arthropoda > Insecta > Diptera > Tachinidae > Phasia > Phasia obesa. Next base: position 35,460,614 of record OX451216.1, read on the forward strand.
TAGGTCGTCACAGATTTTTGTCCTTTTTGCGATTAGACGCTGTTTTAAGAAGATACAGCAAAAATAAGATTTTCATATAAAAAATAGATTTTTTATGAAAAATATAGGTCGTCACAGATTTTTGTTCTTTTTTCGATTAGACGCTGTTTGAAGAAGATACAGCAAAAATAAGATTTTCCTATAAAAAATTGATTTTTTATTAAAAATATAGGTCGTCACAGATTTTTGTCCTTTTTGAGATTAGACGCTGTTTTAAGAAGATACAGCAGAAATAAGATTTTCATATAAAAAATAGATTTTTTATGAAAAATATAGGTCTTCACAGGTTTTTGTCCTTTTCTCGATTAGACGCTGTTTTAAGAAGATACAGCAAAAATAAGATTTTTATATAAAAAATTGATTTTTTATGAAAAATATAGGTCGTCACAGATTTTTGTCCTTTTCTGGATTAGACGCTGTTTGAAGAAGATACAGCCAAAATAAGATTTTCCTATAAAAAATTGATTTTTTATTAAAAATATATGTCGTCACAGATTTTTGTCCTTTTCTCGATTAGACGCTGTTTGAAGAAGATACAGCAAAAATAAGATTTTCATATAAAAAATATATATTTTTTTTTTTGAAAAATATAGGTGATTATGGATTTTTGACCTTTTTTCGATTAGACGGATATTTAAAAAAGATAAAAAATTGAAAAATATAGGTCGTCACAGATTTTTGTCCGTTTTGCGATTATACGCTGTTTTAAGAAGATACAGCAAAAATAAGATTTTCATATAAAAAATAGATTTTTTATGAAAAATATAGGTCGTCACAGTTTTTGTCCTTTTCTCGATTAGACGCTGTTTGAAGAAGATACAGCAAAAATAAGATTTTCCTATAAAAAATTGATTTTTTATTAAAAATATAGGTCGTCACAGATTTTTGTCCTTTTCTCGATTAGACGCTGTTTGAAGAAGATACAGCAAAATTAAGATTTTCCTATAAAAAATTGATTTTTTATTAAAAATATAGGTCGTCACAGATTTTTGTTCTTTTTTCGATTAGACGCTGTTTGAAGAAGATACAGCAAAAATAAGATTTTTTATATAAAAAATTGATTTTTTATGAAAAATATAGGTCGTCACAGATTTTTGTTCTTTTCTGGATTAGACGCTGTTTGAAGAAGATACAGCAAAAATAAGATTTTCATATAAAAAATAGATTTTTTATGAAAAATATAGGTCGTCACAGATTTTTGTCGTTTTCTGGATTAGACGCTGTTTGAAGAAGATACAGCAAAAATAAGATTTTCCTATAAAAAATTGATTTTTTATTAAAAATATAGGTCGTCACAGATTTTTTTCCTTTTCTCGATTAGACGCTGTTTTAAGAAGATACAGCAAAAATACGATTTTCATAAAAAATATATATTTTTTTTTTAAAAATATAGGTGATTATGGATTTTTGTCCTTTTTTCGATTAGACGCTTATTTAAGAAGATACAGCAAAAATACGATTTTCATATAAAATATATATTTTTTTCTGAAAAATATAGGAGATCATAGATTTTAGTCCTTTTTTCGATTAGACGGATATTTAAGAAAGATAAAAAATTGAAAAATATAGGTCGTCACAGATTTTTGTCCTTTTTGCGATTAGACGCTGTTTTAAGAAGATACAGCAAAAATAAGATTTTCATATAAAAAATAGATTTTTTATGAAAAATATAGGTCGTCACAGATTTTTGTTCTTTTTTCGATTAGACGCTGTTTGAAGAAGATACAGCAAAAATAAGATTTTTTATATAAAAAATTGATTTTTTATTAAAAATATAGGTCGTCACAGATTTTTGTTCTTTTTTCGATTAGACGCTGTTTGAAGAAGATACAGCAAAAATAAGATTTTTTATATAAAAAATTGATTTTTTATGAAAAATATAGGTCGTCACAGATTTTTGTCCTTTTCTCGATTAGACGCTGTTTGAAGAAGATACAGCAAAAATAAGATTTTTTATATAAAAAATTGATTTTTTATGAAAAATATAGGTCGTCACAGATTTTTGTCCTTTTCTCGATTAGACGCTGTTTGAAGAAGATACAGCAAAAATAAGATTTTCCTATAAAAAATTGATTTTTTATTAAAAATATAGGTCGTCACAGATTTTTGTTCTTTTTTCGATTAGACGCTGTTTGAAGAAGATACAGCAGAAATAAGATTTTTTATATAAAAAATTGATTTTTTATGAAAAATATAGGTCGTCACAGATTTTTGTACTTTTCTCGATTAGACGCTGTTTTAAGAAGATACAGCAAAAATAAGATTTTTTATATAAAAAATTGATTTTTTATGAAAAATATAGGTCGTCACAGATTTTTGTCCTTTTCTCGATTAGACGCTGTTTGAAGAAGATACAGCAAAAATAAGATTTTTTAAATAGTAGAGAAATATAATGTGAAAATCCCCGTGTTATATGGGGGAATACCCGCGTTGTAAGAGTGACTGAAATCGCGTAATATGAAAATGCGTTGTAAGAGTACCATGTTATAAGGGGGTCTACTGTATACCTCTCTTGCCTTGCGAAAAGTGTTGTATTGCACTGTACGATCTTGTTCAAATTAGATCATTTATTAAGTACATCTTTTTCGCAAGAATAATCTTAACTCGGCTGGCTCAAAGTAAAGCTGCATAACTACTAAAAATGTAACCATGTAACTTGGTGTTTGTGGCCTTTGGTAACTAAACATTAGAAAAAATTCAAGCAGAATGGGTCTTCCCTACAAAAACTATTGCACAAACTATTAAAGTAAGTAGGATTAGAAATTGTTTTCTGCACTGCAGTACTAATATTTTAAACCTTAAAAAACCATTAACAGTGGAATTGAATAGATGCTATTCCTCTCTTAGGATTAATGGTTGGTCCCTACACACACTCCTTGCTGCCGTGATAAAAGTTTTCTTTAGCAAAACCTATTGATTGAGATATTTAATCTCCTTGTGGATTAGGAGTTGTTTCCGTTACCTTTAAATTAATTATTGTCTTATATTTTCTAATATGATTTTCAAACGCTCTTTTGCTTTCATAAAATACTCATTATATATATTTAGTCACTTATGGGTTTTGTTTATATTATCGATTATGAAATATTTTTTTAAATCTTTTTTATTATTAATTATATTCCAATCTAATTTTTACCGAGCATAATAACGAAGACCTTCAATAGTTTTAGTGCAACATGCAGAGTTTTTGGTGGTGGGCATCGAACCTACAACCTTCCCACAATGATATACTAACACACTACATGCCCCTCTGCTACCAGAGGGAATGTAGGAACTAAGGAAATATAGGGAAGATCTTCGGAGATCAATTTTATTATAATTTATATTTTTGTTACTTATACTTTTAAATAATCATAGTGCCTTCGTAAGATGCACATTTAGTCTCGCTACTGAAATGCACACGTATCAATAAATTAAAATGATCTGAAGTTTACTCGTTTGCAGTTGATGATGAAAAGAATTTTCTACCGATCTTAACTTGGAAGAGAATGAAACCTTAACAACATGTGGCTTGAAATCCATTAAGTCTTTGTTGCAAAAGCAAAAAAAAAAAAAAAAGAAAATCAAATTCAATAGATCATGAAAATGATGGGCAACCATAGACGGAATCAAAGTAGCAGATGAATACAAAAAAAATTTTTTTTGTCATAAATTACATGAGTTTGAATATATAAAAAAATTGATTTTATATTAAAAATATAGGTCGTCACAGATTTTTGTTCTTTTTTCGATTAGACGCTGTTTGAAGAAGATACAGCAAAAATAAGATTTTTTATATAAAAAATAGATTTTTTATGAAAAATATAGGTCGTCACAGATTTTTGTCCTTTTTTCGATTAGACGCTGCTTTAAGAAGATACAGCAAAAATAAGATTTTCATATAAAAAATAGATTTTTTATGAAAAATATAGGTCGTCTCAGATTTTTGTCCTTTTCTCGATTAGACGCTGTTTGAAGAAGATACAGCAAAAATAAGATTTTCATATAAAAAATTTATTTTTTATGATAAATATAGGTCGTCACAGATTTTTGTTCTTTTTTCGATTAGACGTTGTTTGAAGAAGATACAGCAAAAATAAGATTTTCATATAAAAAATAGATTTTTTATGAAAAATATAGGTCGTCACAGATTTTTGTCCTTTTCTCGATTAGACGCTGTTTGAAGCCAAAGTAAAAATAAAAATAAAATTTTCATATAAAAAATAGATTTTTTATGAAAAATATAGGTCGTCACAGATTTTTGTCCTTAACTCGATTAGACGCTGTTTGAAGAAGATACAGCAGAAATAAGATTTTCATATAAAAAATAGATTTTTTATGAAAAATATAGGTCGTCACAGAGTTTTGTCCTTTTCTCGATTAGACGCTGTTTGAAGAAGACACAGCAAAAATAAGATTTTCATATAAAAAATAGATTTTTTATGATAAATATAGGTCGTCACAGATTTTTGTTCTTTTTTCGATTAGACGCTGTTTGAAGAAGATACAGCAAAAATAAGATTTTCATATAAAAAATAGATTTTTTATGAAAAATATAGGTCGTCTCAGATTCTTGTCCTTTTCTCGATTAGACGCTGTTTGAAGAAGATACAGCAAAAATAAGATTTTCATATAAAAAATAGATTTTTTATGAAAAATATAGGTCGTCACAGATTTTTGTCCTTTTCTCGATTAGACGCTGTTTGAAGAAGATACAGCAAAAATAAGATTTTTTATATAAAAAATTGATTTTTTATGAAAAATATAGGTCGTCACAGATTTTTGTACTTTTCTCGATTAGACGCTGTTTGAAGAAGATACAGCAAAAATAAGATTTTCATATAAAAAATTGATTTTTTATTAAAAATATAGGTCGTCACAGATTTTTGTCCTTTTTTCGATTAGACGCTGTTTGAAGAAGATACAGCAAAAATAAGATTTTTTATATAAAAAATAGATTTTTTATGAAAAATATAGGTCGTCACAGATTTTTGTCCTTTTTTCGATTAGACGCTGCTTTAAGAAGATACAGCAAAAATAAGATTTTCATATAAAAAATAGATTTTTTATGAAAAATATAGGTCGTCTCAGATTTTTGTCCTTTTCTCGATTAGACGCTGTTTGAAGAAGATACAGCAAAAATAAGATTTTCATATAAAAAATTTATTTTTTATTAAAAATATAGGTCGTCACAGATTTTTGTCCTTTTCTCGATTAGACGCTGTTTGAAGAAGATACAGCAAAAATAAGATTTTCATATAAAAAATATATTTTTTATGAAAAATATATGTCGTCACAGATTTTTGTCCTTTTTTCGATTAGACGCCGTTTTAAGGAGATACAGCAAAAATAAGATTTTCATATAAAAAATTGATTTTTTATGAAAAATATAGGTCGTCACAGATTTTTGTCCTTTTTTCGATTAGACGCTGCTTTAAGAAGATACAGCAAAATAAGATTTTCATATAAAAAATAGATTTTTTATGAAAAATATAGGTCGTCTCAGATTTTTGTCCTTTTCTCGATTAGACGCTGTTTGAAGAAGATACAGCAAAAATAAGATTTTCATATAAAAAATTTATTTTTTATGATAAATATAGGTCGTCACAGATTTTTGTTCTTTTTTCGATTAGACGCTGTTTGAAGAAGATACAGCAAAAATAAGATTTTTTATATAAAAAATAGATTTTTTATGAAAAATATAGGTCGTCACAGATTTTTGTCCTTTTTTCGATTAGACGCTGCTTTAAGAAGATACAGCAAAAATAAGATTTTCATATAAAAAATAGATTTTTTATGAAAAATATAGGTCGTCTCAGATTTTTGTCCTTTTCTCGATTAGACGCTGTTTGAAGAAGATACAGCAAAAATAAGATTTTCATATAAAAAATTAATTTTTTATGATAAATATAGGTCGTCACAGATTTTTGTTCTTTTTTCGATTAGACGCTGTTTGAAGAAGATACAGCAAAAATAAGATTTTCATATAAAAAATAGATTTTTTATGAAAAATATAGGTCGTCACAGATTTTTGTCCTTTTCTCGATTAGACGCTGTTTGAAGCCAAAGTAAAAATAAAAATAAAATTTTCATATAAAAAATAGATTTTTTATGAAAAATATAGGTCGTCACAGATTTTTGTCCTTAACTCGATTAGACGCTGTTTGAAGAAGATACAGCAGAAATAAGATTTTCATATAAAAAATAGATTTTTTATGAAAAATATAGGTCGTCACAGAGTTTTGTCCTTTTCTCGATTAGACGCTGTTTGAAGAAGGCACAGCAAAAATAAGATTTTCATATAAAAAATAGATTTTTTATGATAAATATAGGTCGTCACAGATTTTTGTTCTTTTTTCGATTAGACGCTGTTTGAAGAAGATACAGCAAAAATAAGATTTTCATATAAAAAATAGATTTTTTATGAAAAATATAGGTCGTCTCAGATTCTTGTCCTTTTCTCGATTAGACGCTGTTTGAAGAAGATACAGCAAAAATAAGATTTTCATATAAAAAATAGATTTTTTATGAAAAATATAGGTCGTCACAGATTTTTGTCCTTTTCTCGATTAGACGCTGTTTGAAGAAGATACAGCAAAAATAAGATTTTTTATATAAAAAATTGATTTTTTATGAAAAATATAGGTCGTCACAGATTTTTGTACTTTTCTCGATTAGACGCTGTTTGAAGAAGATACAGCAAAAATAAGATTTTCATATAAAAAATTGATTTTTTATTAAAAATATAGGTCGTCACAGATTTTTGTCCTTTTCTCGATTAGACGCTGTTTGAAGAAGATACAGCAAAAATAAGATTTTCATATAAAAAATATATTTTTTATGAAAAATATAGGTCGTCACAGATTTTTGTTCTTTTTTCGATTAGACGCTGTTTTAAGAAGATACAGCAAAAATAAGATTTTCCTATAAAAAACTGATTTTTTATTAAAAATATAGGTCGTCACAGATTTTTGTCCTTTTCTCGATTAGACGCTGTTTTAAGAAGATACAGCAAAAATAAGATTTTCCTATAAAAAATAGATTTTTTATGAAAAATATAGGTCGTCACAGATTTTTGTCCTTTTTTCGATTAGACGCTGTTTTAAGAAGATACAGCAAAAATAAGATTTTCATATAAAAAATAGATTTTTTTATGAAAAATATAGGTCGTCACAGATTTTTGTCCTTTTCTCGATTAGACGCTGTTTTAAGAAGATACAGCAAAAATAAGATTTTCATATAAAAAATTGACTTTTTATTAAAAATATAGGTCGTCACAGATTTTTGTCCTTTTCTCGATTAGACGCTGTTTTAAGAAGATACAGCAAAAATAAGATTTTCATATAAAAAAATAGATTTTTTATGAAAAATTTAGGTCGTCACAGATTTTTGTCCTTTTTTCGATTAGACGCTGTTTTAAGAAGATACAGCAAAAATAAGATTTTCCCTAAAAAAAATTGATTTTTTATTAAAAATATAGGTCGTCACAGATTTTTGTCCTTTTCTCGATTAGACGCTGTTTTAAGAAGATACAGCGAAAATAAGATTTTCATATAAAAAAAATATTTTTTATGAAAAATATAGGTCGTCACAGATTTTTGTCCTTTTTTCGATTAGATGCTGCTTTAAGAAGATACAGCAAAAATAAGATTTTCATATAAAAAATAGATTTTTTATGAAAAATATAGGTCGTCTCAGATTTTTGTCCTTTTCTCGATTAGACGCTGTTTGAAGAAGATACAGCAAAAATAAGATTTTCATATAAAAAATAGATTTTTTATGAAAAATATAGGTCGTCACAGATTTTTGTCCTTTTCTCGATTAGACGCTGTTTGAAGAAGATACAGCAAAAATAAGATTTTTTATATAAAAAATTGATTTTTTATGAAAAATATAGGTCGTCACAGATTTTTGTACTTTTCTCGATTAGACGCTGTTTTAAGAAGATACAGCAAAAATAAGATTTTCATATAAAAAATTGATTTTTTATTAAAAATATAGGTCGTCACAGATTTTTGTCCTTTTCTCGATTAGACGCTGTTTGAAGAAGATACAGCAAAAATAAGATTTTCATATAAAAAATTGATTTTTTATTAAAAATATAGGTCGTCACAGATTTTTGTCCTTTTCTCGATTAGACGCTGTTTTAAGAAGATACAGCAAAAATAAGATTTTCATATAAAAAATAGATTTTTTATGAAAAATATAGGTCGTCACAGATTTTTGTTCTTTTTTCGATTAGACGCTGTTTGAAGAAGATACAGCAAAAATAAGATTTTCATATAAAAAATATATTTTTTATGAAAAATATATGTCGTCACAGATTTTTGTCCTTTTTTCGATTAGACGCCGTTTTAAGGAGATACAGCAAAAATAAGATTTTCATATAAAAAATTGATTTTTTATGAAAAATATAGGTCGTCACAGATTTTTGTCCTTTTCTCGATTAGACGCTATTTTAAGAAGATACAGCAAAAATAAGATTTTTTATATAAAAAATTGATTTTTTATGAAAAATATAGGTCGTCACAGATTTTTGTCCTTTTCTCGATTAGACGCTGTTTTAAGAAGATACAGCAAAAATACGATTTTGATATAAAAAATATATTTCTTTTTTTTTTTTTTGAAAAAATAGGTGATCATGGATTATTGTACTTTTTTCGATTAGACGCTTATTTAAGGAGATACAGCAAAAATACGATTTTGATATAAAAAATATATTTCTTTTTTGAAAAAATAGGTGATCATGGATTATTGTACTTTTTTCGATTAGACGCTTATTTAAGGAGATACAGCAAAAATACGATTTTCATATAAAAAATATATTTTTTATGAAAAATATAGGTCGTCACAGATTTCGATTAGACGCTGTTTTAAGAGGATACAGCAAAAATAAAATTTTTATATAAAAATATATTTTTTTTTGATCATGGGTTTTTGTACTTTTTTCGATTAGACGCTTATTTAAGAAGATACAGCAAAAATAAGATTTTCATATAAAAATTCTTATATTTTTTTTGAAAAATACAGGTGATCATGGATTTTTGTCCTTTTTTCGATTAGATGCTTATTTAAGAGATACAGCAAAAATAAGATTTTCATATAAAAAATATATATTTTTTTGAAAAATATAGGTGATCATGGATGTTTGTAGGGAAAACCATAAAACCATGCAGTATGCAATATTGTTGTGTTCTGTATAAAACAATCCAGACCTGGCAAAAGGATTTACAGAAGAAGACCATATAAATTTAGAATAGTCCACCAACAGGGGATACTTCTGTTCGCAGTCATTAGTCGAGAAAAATCATATATTGCTGGAGTACGTTTAATTGTGTAGGATTTTCACCGTAATTGCAGGCGTTGAAAACGCATCGGAGTTCGATAACGTACACGTTGAAAGAAATTGCAGTAGACCTCAGTGATATGTTTTGTAAAAATTTTACTAGTTGTTACTCCGAACCCAAAACATCAGAGAGACAAAAAACTGAGGCATGTTTGTGTTGATGTGTACCAACTTGAGAATCCCTACTGCGTTTATACCAGTGATCGAAAATAATTATTATTATTTTATAAATTTGTACCAAAAAATTCATAATGAAGGAGAAATGCTACACCAACATATGACCACTAATCTTGTCAAGATTTTCCAATATGACTATTTTTAAAAATTCATCTTTTTCCAAGTTCTAAAATTATTTCAGATATTTCACCATTATACATAGGTCCATTAAGTACTCCCTGGAACACCATTTGTTTATATTGTGGAATACCAGCCCATCACCACTTTTCCATATTGATCACTAAACTTCCTTTCGTAAGTTATTTTGGTTTAGGAAAACAGTGCTTTGTTGACTGAAAAATAAGCTTTGTTAGAAAATGTGGTTTTTGTCTCTGCTAGTTAAATTCGAATTTATCTTCACACCCATAAAACCAAACCACTACTTCTACACAACATGAAAAATAAAAAGTTTACTTTTCAAATCGTATTTTACTTTCATTCTACAACTTTTCTCGAACAAGCCTGATAGTCATATTGAAGAAATTTCATTAATATGAGGGAGGAATTTAACAAAATTATTTTTTTTACTAAAATCGTATGTAAGCTTGTCTAAAAAGTTTGTTAGTTGTATACTAACCTGTTTTTTTAAATTCTACACCCCATTTTGCAGTATTTAGGTAAATTTTTGGTTAAGTGTGTAGCAAACTTTGGATTGGATTGGATAGGCGTAATGTCCTCCAATCGAATTCGCTTCCTAACAGTTTTAATGTTAAAAAATCGCTTAAGATATAAGTTTTATGTGAAAACTAAAAGTGATCACAGATTATTGTACTTTTCTTCTAGAATCTCTAGGCTGTTAAATGAGTTTTAAGTTTTGTCCTTTTGCTTCTAGCATCTTCAGTTTCCCTATACCTATGTTGAAAAATTTAAGTTTTTCGTTCTTTTTCTACTAGCTCTTCGCTGTAAACTAAATTTTAAGTTTTATGTTTTAAACTAGCTTGAAAATTATTTTAAGTTTTGTAAAATCTGCTTTGAAGTCGTTTTTTAGTGAAAATATAAGCGGTTACAGATTTTTGTAATTATGCAATCTTTGTTTTGAGAGCTTAAAACTTTTATATATTTAAATTATAAAATTTGTGTATTGAACTTTTTATAAATCGAAAATAATTTTTATCAACATTGATTGCCGTGCTAGAATTTATTATTTATATCACCAAAAAATCTTGGTTTTATATTGTGAGTTAAATATAACAAATGATTTCGATATAAAGTAATAAATTAAAAAAAAAAAATAGTTATTTCACAACTTTTTTATCCATAATATATTTATATTGTTATATACTTGATTACACATTAAGTTACGAAATTAATTTTATAAAGCATTTAGGTTTGACTATAAAATGTTCGTAATCAGTATGGGCTAATAATACTAGTAATGAAATTTAAATAATTTGAACTATTTCTATAACCGTAATACGTTATTTATACATATACGTCTACAGTTACGCTACCGATTCAATACATATGTATATTTAATGATTTTAATTACTAATTTTTTTTATTTTAAGATTTCAATTCCATTGCCCTTTTAATTTAAATTTATTAAATTTTTTCGTCATACTTAAAAAACCTGTAAGTTTTATGAAAAAATACTCACTCATTTTACTAGTTACTACAAAAATAAATATTGCACCACAGTTGCAAAAATAAATAAAAAGAAATGCGACAAAAAACACCTATCCAAATTCTATCGAGTAAAAGAAGAAGGAGAAAAAATACATAAAAGACGTTTATGAACACAAATAGCAATTGACAATTATTGTTATTGTTATGACCACATACTATATTCATACAGTGGCTCCCTTTTGTAAAGTTTCAAATGTGTATACAATAGTATAGTGATGTGTACAAAAATAGTTTAATCGAAAAGTTGTGGCGAAATAAAAATTAAAGGAAAAAAAAGTTTCTTTGTTAATGATTTTATGCTGTTTAATATTAATATTAAAATTAAAATTTTTATTTTGTACAGCCTTTAATTAATTATCAGTGGGTTAAAAAGGCAGTATAATATACACAATTGTATTTATAGTTAACTAGCTATTCCCGGTGCTCTTCGCTACAGCCATCCACAAAAAATACAATAAATACTTGGAAGAAAAGTATGACCAAACTTTAACTTATAAATGCACGCTATTGTCACATCTAATTTTTTTTTGTTTTATATGCAAGATACGACGCCTACTTTTTTTATCCAATTTGTTTTTTGATAGACTATTCGTATTAACATGATAATAATTTTTTACTTTTTATGGGAGGTACCACTTCTCTATCCTAGTCCAGTCTGAGGTTTACTTGTGCAAAGTTTTAAGACTCAACCTATTGTAGTTTTCCAGGTACACGATAACAATTTTTCACTTAATGTGGGAGGTACCACGCGCACTGACCAATCCAGTCTATATTTTGCTAGACTATGAAAATTTCTCTAAGGGTTACTTAAGCAAAGTTTCAAGGCTCTACCTATTGTAGTTCTCCAAGTACACGATAATAATTTTTTGCTTCAAGGCTTTATCTATTGTAGTTCTATTAAATAATTTTCTAACAGCTTATAGAAGTTTTTGGCAAGTTTAGCTTTAACTTATATATTAGGCCTACGTGCCATACCTTATTGAATGCTTGAAAAACATCAATAAAAAGCGCAGAACAGTATTTTCTTTCTTCAAAGGTCTCTTAACATTAACAACACAAACAACAAACGTGAACCTAAAATTTGCGAAACTAACAAATATTTACGTGGTACGAGTAAATTATATTGCAACTTTTGGTAAATAATTATTACCGAATCCAATTTATTTATAACTAGCTGTGTCAACACACGTTGTGTGCGTCCTGACAATATTTTGTTCGATTTTGCTTTGGAAGCAATTTACACAAAATTTTAAGACTTTCTGGATAAAATACTGAAATTTATACATATGAAATTCTAAAATTCTAAAAATTATTGTAAGACTCTTTAAAAGACTCTAATAATGCTGTTAAGACAATAAAATAATATGTCTTACTTGTCAAGAACTCTTACTATTGTCACCGTAGGGTAGGTTCGGACAATAATTATGGCAATTCTAAATGAATTGCTTTGTTTTAAATTTTTGAATTATTTTCAGCATATGTCAAATCGATGTCCTATTTACAGCCTTAAAAATATTCAAGACAGTTATTCATACAATTGACAAAGTGTATTGTATTAGTGAAAAAGTGTGCATGTATTGTTATTGTCATGACAGCATTATCAAATTTAAACAATAATATAATAATAAAAATAAAAAAAATAATAATGAAGTTTTAAAAAGAATATTTAAAAGTAACAATCCTTAATGCTTAAATACATAGACTATTTAAAACCATTTCCGTAAATAAAAATTCCATAGAAATTTTATTAAATTCCTTAAATTAATAAATTTATGCCCCCTTTTAATATCGATTCCAACTTTTTTATTCGCTCCAAACCTTTTTCGAAAAATAATTTAGCTTAAACAAATACTACAATGTCAATTTTATAGCTAATATACAAAACTAACTATCGGCCAAGATTTTATAAAATTAAAAAAATATACATATATATTTTATATGTATATAGTTAAAGACAAGGCGAAGTCTGGGTGTAAGTGAAAATATGAAAGTTTGTTTGTTTCAGTTATGATAAACGAAATTTCAAAATTATACTAATTAACTTCCAAAGTTGTACTTTAATATAAAAAAAATAATTTCAAAGTAAATATTTTCCTAGAGTATTATTTTTTCTATTTTTTATGCACTTGTTATGATTTAGAAAAAAAGCATAATAAAATCCGTTAAAACATTTAACAAAAATATGTTTTCAAAACATAATTTTCAGTATTACCTTGGGAAAGAATGTGTATTTGCATGAAGTAAACTTTTTTTAATTACTGTTAAAATTTTTTTATAACTTTTTATAAGAGTAAACTTTTTTGTTTGATTCAACTAAATTCTTTGTTTACAAATTTTTCTAATGTCAATAAATTTTTTTTCCAAATATTATAATTATTTGGTAAAAAAAGACATCCGGATTCTTTTCAATAAACCAGTTCCTTAATTTATACAATTTTTTTTTTAACAAGGAGAAATAATTTTATCATGCAAATTAATTGTATGAATCGAAAAAAAATATTTATTCGTATTTTTATATTTTTGGTATAAATATAAAAAAATATATGTATGTATTACATTAAATATAAAAAATATTTAAAGAACTATTTTAGTAAACTTTTCTGTCATAACGAAAGTTTACCACAAATACATGTATCTTCACTGTAGTAGACTTAAGTTTTATTGCTTTTTTATTCGCAATAACAAAGATCTGTAAGTAAAAAAGTATGTAAAAAATATATTTACGAATAAGTACCACAACACGGCCCCATCACGGGTCCTTTTACTTATTTGTTTTTACTTATTATATGCAAATAGTCATGTTTATGACCAACTTACACTTAAGCTTTCATTAAAATGAAAACTATATGATTAAAAGATGAATATATTTTTACTTGAATTCGTACATTTTTTTTATTATAAATAACATAAAAAATATATATGATGTTCATCAATAATATTTTTCCATTAATGGAAATGCCTAATTCTCATACCTAAGGCTAAATATCGAGCGCTAAAGTGTCTAAATTAAATGACATGCATAAAATAAAAATAAAGTGAATTAGATTATTGCGGATTTTTAGATTTTTAGCGATGGAAAGTTTGCTTTAGAGATCTCGATCGAGATAGAATACAGAAAATACCAGAAAAATAAAAAGTTACGCTTTTTTAAAGAACAAAATACGTTTTTTGGCTAAATTAGTTTTATCAAATATCAAAAAATATGTGATAAAAAGATGGCTGGAATGTCACACAAAAAAATATTATTGTGGTTTTTATATTTAAAAACTAGAGTCTTTTAACCTTTTATTTAACAGATTATTATTAAAAAAATAAGTCAAGTACGAATCAGACTCATACACCTAGGCTTCTGTATTATGTTCAGTACAACTTTAAAAATACAAATTGTTATTATATTATTTCATGTCTTATGGGGCACCCTTTAATTTTTAATTATTTTTTTATACTACTGCATATTGTAAATATCAAGTGTCTGTCTATTGAAGGAGAAGGTAAAATTTCTCTTTTTTTAAAAATAATCATTTTGTAGGGCTTTGTAAAAAAAGTTTTTGGGTAATTTTGTGATCTCATTTTTATTATAATTATTTTCGTTATTTTTATTTCTATTATTATTTATTTTTCTGTTATTAATTTCATTATTAATTATTTTTTTTATTTTTATACTGTTAAATTTAGCTTTTTATTTTAATTTATTACAATATTTGTTAATTGTTAATAACATGTTAGCAGAATATTGTAACCGATTATGGCCAAGAGGCTAGGTTATTGAAAGTAATGGTTTGTTTTTTATTTAACCTGTTTCTTTTATTGGAATTAATGATTTAATTTTATAAATTAATTTTTTTAAATAATTACTTTTATTTGATTATTATTATATTTTTTCAGTGGACTTAGATTTTTTTAAATAAATCAGTTTTGTCTAGAAAAGTCGTAAAATTTCGCAGAAACAGTTGCTTAATTTCAAAGTTATGTTTTGATTTTACATACGTTACTTGTTTTTTTTTAAGCTCTGTGTTTAATGAAGAACACTATTAATAGCTCTTCATCCCTATTGGAATGCCTTTTAATAATTATTTAAAACCAACACACAAAATACTATAAAGCTGTCGATGCTAGTGGCTTTAGTTCTTCGCTTTTACATATATTAGTTTATAAAGTATTAAATAAGTCGCTTTCCCTGTTGGCGAAAACTTATTGACATCTTCGGAAATAGAGTTTTACCATGATTTATAACTTTATAGTTTTTCAAAGAATAAATTATTGTAAAAAAGCTATACAAACTTTACTGCAGCTGTAGAAAAATGAAATAACTCATAAAACTAATATTGTGGTTCAAATGTGTTAGAGTAAATACCACATGCAAAGTTCTTACTACTCTTTAACTATAAAAACATAATCATTGCTCTGCTTAACATGGTATAAATGTGTAAGATATTTGTTTTTAAATATGGTAGTGAAAGTAAATATATGTATAACAAACTAAATATATAACTCTTGTGCAATAAAAGAGTATTAACTCCAAGTATTAAAATTTTTAGTAGAACAAACAATCTTATAAACTCTACATTAAATGTATAGGAGTATTTAAAATAAATCAGTCAAGTGGGAGATAGATACCCACATATAGGGCTCCGTACTATGTGTAGTACAGCTTTAAAAATTCAAGTTGTTAATTTTTCATGTTCCATGGGGCAACCTTTAATTTTAAAATTAAACTAATATTCACGAAAATTGCATCAATATTGTAACACCTTTTATATTTTAGTAATTGCTGCTATTGCGGCCATGGTAATACACTTTCGCAATACATCGCATCTTATGAGTCTACCTATTACGGTACAAAAAATAAGGCGTTATACATAACGTCACTGTCGGAAAACCCTTTAATTTTTACTGTTTTTATAGGGGTCATAGTGATACACAATTTGTGAAAATCTTTTATAGTTAAAAAATTAGGCCTTATAAATGCAAATCACATCACTATCTGAACACCCTTTAATTTTTAGGTTTATTTATTTAGACTTGTTTATATCGCGAACTAAGTTTTAATTACTGTTTATAAATCTTTAG
This sequence comes from Phasia obesa, assembly GCA_949628195.1. NCBI lineage: Eukaryota > Metazoa > Arthropoda > Insecta > Diptera > Tachinidae > Phasia > Phasia obesa. Next base: position 35,476,890 of record OX451216.1, read on the forward strand.
TCTACGCCTCCTACAGTTCAAGAAATTAACACATATTCATGAATAACACCTCTCTATCAGAACACCCCATCATTTTTAATATTTGTTGTTATACCGGCCACAGTTATACATCTTCTGTGAAAATTTCAAGAGTCTACCTATTATAGTTCAAAACTTAGGCCTTATACATGCAAATCACGCCACTATCGGCACAACCTTTAATTTTTTTATTTATTTTCTTAGACTTGTTTATATAGCGAACTAAGTTTTAATTACTGTTTGTAAATCTTTAGTCTATGACTCCTACAGTTCAAGATATAAACACATATTCGTAAATAATACCTCTCTATCGGAACACCCTATAAGTTTTAGTATTTGTTAGTGGCAACAGCTATACATCATCTGTGAAAATTTCTAGAGTCTACCTATTACAGTTCCAGAGATAAAAGATGCTGACAGGCGGACAGACGCCCAGACGGACAGACATTGTACCGAAAACAATAGGGTTACATTTTTACCCTTTGGGTACGGAACCCTAAAAATGATATTATCCTTTTAACAAAAGAGCAATCAAAACCATGAAAGACGTTTATGGTTTATAGTATTAATATTAATGTGGGTGACATATTGAAGCAGACTTCTAACCTTATGCGTTCCTTTAGACCCCCATCGTCATCCGATTAATAATTTTTGACTACATTACTTTGGTTAAGTCTCGTGCTCTCGACTGTAGAGACTGTTGACGGGCAAATCTCGACTTTCTTTCACAACAAAAAGTTTATTGTAAATGCTAGCATTTGCCTAAGCTTAGATCCCCTAAGGCATCCATATTTAACAGGTATCTACCCGTTGTTCTAAGTCTTATGCTAGTGCAACATATTAACACAATAAATGTGCTACTGTCTCTGGATTTGTGCCGAGAGGATATTGTCTCAAGGGATATTGTCTTTAGGGATTACCGTCCATCTTGCTGCCTGTTTGATTTTATCAAAAATTATTATTAGTAAATTTAAAGTAATGCGGAAAAGATGTCCACTCATACAGTCATCTATATGTGAAGGTAAGTCCTTAAAAACAAAATTGGAGTTTCCTCGTCTTAACTTAGCCAGCTCCCTAGCAGATACAAGACCTAACTAGGAATATGTGACCAGCCACTACCACGAGGAGATGTAAGTCGAACTACTAACAGTACACACGGTTAAGGCACTCCATTCCCTTATACCAGGCACTCGACATCGGTGGTGGATATTAACAAATAATGCAAAGCGAATTTTCACAAAAAGCAAAAATGTTAAAAATTAAAATTATTAAAATTTTTGAACAAGTGTTGCTTCTGTAATATAAAAAATTAACATTAATTATTTCGTAGCTAAAGTTACACCAAAATAATAATCCTTATGTTTGAAATATATTTGTCTGTTAATTGTCGGGAAACCTTATATGTAAAAAATTAGATAAGAGGAAACAAAAGGTAATAAGTATGACACATATTTTCATTGATTAGTACCAGATGTTAAGGAATTAAAATTTTAACAAGAGAATAATCAAGCTGTTGCAAATTTGCCATTTTTTAGAGAAAAGTGTAGAAACATCGCCATCAATTTTAATCAACAACATTAATACAAGGCCAATGCAAATTAGGTATTTCCTAACGGTCTTAGGACTTTCGTTCTGTTCACCTGAATGCAGACTGTCTTGAGTGCCGTTAACAACCTAAAACTGTTTTGATATGAACTGAGTAACGATTTTTGCAGTATGTTTATTTCCTCTACAAATAGCAAAGTAGGTAGAAGCACACCTTGTGAGGTATGTATGTCTTACGAATTATAGATGTTTAAGTCATATGCCATTGCGAGCATGAGTAGATGCCGCCCGTTTGAAATTTTCTAATGCTCTTTCAATGCGCATGATGTTTGCAGGAGATATGGTTAATTTTATGATTTTAATTGTTCTATCAATGAGGTGATTACCCAAAGTATCCTATGATAAGATTCCTATCTATAATTATACTCATTTTTAAATAGGCTTAAATAGAGACCAATTAAATTTGCTTAATTTTTTAGTTTACAAAATATTTACTTATCGATTATTAATCATAAGGGTGTCCTATAATAGTTTTAATTTAGTAAATTTAAGTTGGATCATATAATTAATTTTTTGTTATTAAGAATAAATATACGTGAAAACTTACGATAAAAAAATTTCACATAAATCCTACGCCTCAGCTACTGAGCTTAATGAGTCAAAAATAATGCGCAAAAAGTAATATTCCGTTAAAGTTGCAATTGATTTTTTTATGTTTTCATATTATTTCTTACAAAGGGTGATGCATTTCGAGCTACTTTTTTCAATAGCCTTTTTTGGAAGATCACGTGTGAGTCGTGTCATGCTGTCAAGTTATTTTTGTTTAGTATTGTGTGGCATTACATAATGAAAGACTTACGCCTGAATCGCTTTGGTCTATGGGCTCTTGAAAAGTTCCAAAAGAGGCCCATTTTTGGCTCAATGGGTACGTAAATAAACAAAATTGCCGCATTTGGAACGAATAGCAATCTGATGAGATTCAAGAGCTGCCACTTCACCCAGAAAAACAACAATCTGGTGTGGTTTGTGGGCCGGTGTAATCATCGGTCCAAATTTCTTTAAAAATGATGCCGGTGTGAACGGTTACATTCAATGGAGACCGTTATCGTGCAATGATAACCGACTACTTGATGCTTGAAATTGAAGCTCGTGATCTCGGCGACATTTGGTTTCATCGCATCAATCAGTGGATTTATTGATAGAACATTTCGGTGAGCATATAATTTCACGTTTTGGGGCGGTCGATTGGCAACCAAGATCGTGTGATATCACACCGTTAGACTTTTTCCTGTGGGGATATGTAAAGTCTAAAGTTTATGCGGACAACCCCGCATCGATTGAGGCCTTAGAGGAAAACATCACACGTGTCATTCGCCAGTTACCAGTCGAAATACTCGAACGAGTCATCGAAAATGGGACTCAGCGGATGAACCATCTGCAACGTAGCAATGGTTAACATTTGATAGACATAATCTTCAAAAAAGAAATGCCAAAGAATCTTCTTTTAAAAGATAATAAACATTTTCCATAATATTTGAATTTTCTGTATTTTTTCCTTTAAAAAAGTAGGTAAGCGCAAAATGGATCACCCCTTATTTTCCATTATACTTTGATCTAAAAATATATTTCGCAGATATATGCTTAAGAAGTTAGGCTTAAGTTCGCTTAAGTCTTTCTAAATTGAAAGCATATTTTTTATTAGAAATTATGTGATTAATTTTTAAAGAAGAAAATGGTAAAATTTTATTTTAGATAAAAGCAGAATTTATGTATTTTTTGAAACGCTACATCCGTTTTTAGAATTTTTCGCATCTATATACTTTGGGTGGTGTTAAGTTGTAAGCATCTATTTAACCAACCAAACTCGTCATGAACTTAAGTTTGACTGCAAAATTTCATCTGCATTAATAATAAAATTTAAATAAAAATAAATAATCATTTTATAATTAAGTATTTAAGCTTTACGTCTTTTTTATAAAATTTTTTCAATTTATTTTTTTTTATTTATATTCGATATTTCGCTATACAATTGGGTAGCATCGTAGGGAAATAAAAATAGTTTTAAAGGGTGTTTTTTATAGAGGTATAGAACTTTAAGTTGCAATAAAACAACGATGGATTATTCCATTGACATGAATTTTATTTATCCGAAAGATAATCTTGTGACATTACATTTTAAATATGATTTCTGGCATATGACCGCCACGGCTGGCGCGGATGTAGTCCAATCTGGACGTCCAATTTTCGATGACTTTTTCCAACATTTGTGGCCGTATATCGGCAATGACACGGCCAATGTTGTCTTCCAAATGGTCAAGCGTTTGTGGCTTATCCGCATAGACCAATGACTTTACATAACCCCACAGAAAATAGTCCAGCGGTGTAAAATCACACGATCTTGGAGGCCAATTCACAGGTCGAAAATGTGAAATTAGGCGGTCACCAAACGTGTCTTTCAATAAATCTATTGTGGCACGAGCTGTGTGACATGTTGCGCCGTCTTGTTGAAACCACATCTCCTGGAAATCATGGTTATTCCATTCAGGAATGAAAAAGTTACTAATCATGGCTCTATACCGATCACCATTGACTGTAACGTTCTGGCCACCATCGTTTTTGAAAAAGTACGGACCAATGATTCCACCAGCCCATTAAGCGCATCAAGCAGTCAGTTTTTCTGGATGTAATGGTGTTCCGACATACACTTGAGGATTACCTTCACTCAAAATACGACAGTTTTTTTGTTGACGTAGCCATTCAACCAGAAGTGCGCTTCATCGCTAAACAAAATTCGCTTATGAAAATCGAGAACAAGGGTAATCTCGTTTTGGGCCCATTCGACGACTATTTGCAAGCGTTGTTCAGGCGTGAGTCTATTCACGATGAATTGCCAAACCAAACTGAGAATAAATCACTTGACAGCTGTTAAATCGGTCGCCATCTTGAAAAGTAATGCCAACTTAAAGTTCTATACCTCTATACAAAACACCCTTTATAATATTGTGAAACGGTTGCCAGTTCGCATACTTTACTTCGAATTAAATCGACTGAGCGTACCTTACACCCGGTTAAATAACTTTTGAACAACTTAAAAACATTTTTGGGAAAATTTTGTTTTAACTTGACTTAACCTTTAGTAAATGTCTATGAAAAGCATAGAATTGTTTTTCTTAATGCGTAAAAAATGCTTTCTCCATAAATATATTTGAAACGTGTACAATTACTTGACCTCAAACGCTGTTAACAAAGACTAGTAGTACCAATTCAGAGACTTTTTCAAAGTCTGTTATTGTTGAGTTTTTTATGTACATGTTGGTGGTCTAGACGATATTGATTTTTTGAATAGAAGTAACAAATATCTATTAATTTTTATTATATTAAGATTTAAAAAGTCACACAAATTTATAAGTTAAGAATTAACATGTTTAGGTTTTATGCACGTTGGTGCTGTTTATATTTAATACTTTGTAAATTTGGCAATCAGCCAGTCAAACAGCAAGCAAGCATAAGCAAATTTCTTCTAATTAACGTTAATTAATGTCTATAACAACATTAAAATCATATGTTTATCCTTCAAGTTGTGATTACGTGAACAGTTTTGGATTACTTTATGACTGCAGTGAAGCACTTTATTAAAATAGAGCAGCAATTAAAACTCATAAGTATGTATGTTTTCCTATACAAGGCCTTTATCTTAGAAGAACTTTAAGTTATTATTGCTCTTATTTCAAACCTAAAGTACTCGTATATTGAGATAAACCTCCTCAGAAGAAAAAAAAAGTTACTTAAGACACTTTGGAAAACATCAAAGTATATTCATGTGTACGCAAAGAAGACATTTTATTTCCTAAGACATTTTAAAAATATTCTTGAGAATAAAACTGAGTTCAATTAATCTAGTACAGTTACGAATATAAATTTTATTTATTATTTTCTGATTTTTTTAATAGTATCCTTTTTAGATATTACAACTATAAATTTTTTTTTTCACATTGTATAATAATTTCCTAGCATTTTTCCTAATATTTTCTACAACGGCGAATTCAATAATTACACAGTGCAACACGGAAAAAATAACCATATACGGACACCACTACGTGATAAAAGACCAAAAAAAAGACCCCTGTCTCCCAGTTTTGCTCAAAGTCCTCCAGGTTTTTTTTATGGGTCCTCAAAGATGTGGGGCCTCGATGTCATCTTTACAAAAAAATGATCATTTACTCAAGCTCATATTTTGCAAACCGTTTGAAATTTTGATATACTCTCTGGGGCAAAGTTGTAGCTCTTGTCATAAAGAACAAAAATTGTTAACATATAAAATAAAAAAAAACTACTTCATCTTCAAGGTCAAAATCAAAAAAAACTTTTTACCTTTTTTCCCCTGTTCAGGTCCATAGGTAGCAAACCGTTCAAAATTCAAGGAAATAATCAACTCTACAAAAATGAACCTAAGATCTCAATAAACAACTTTCTAGAACATATGAACTTCCTAGGAATGATTCTTAATACCGTTTAGGTAGCGCTTAGGTAGCCGCAAAAGTGAAAAATTTCCCGAAAATTTTTTAATTTCATTTGTTTTTTCTTTACTTCAACATTGAGATACTATAAAGCCTTCTCCCGTAAGTGAGTTGTTTATTGAGATCTTAGGTTCATTTTTGTAGTTGATTGTAGTTGAATTTTCAATCAGGTGACCAAAGAACAAAGATTTTGCGATATTCTAAATAACACATTTTCGCCATGATATTGTAGTTCGACTTATATTTCTTTGGGATTTCTCTGCAGAGCTGAGTGCACAATTTCGTCAGAAGTTTCCTTGCACTTCTCTAGTAAAGGTATCACATACGTTATTCGTCCTATTGTCCCACAGTTAGAGAGTACGTGAAATCTTGTGACTCCAGATAAATTAAAAATATATAAAAATAACAATTGAAATCGGAAAAGGTTTTACGACTTATAGATCCAAATTAAAAGCACATATTTTTTATAAAATTTTTATTGCATATTTTAGTCTCGTTATAGTGCCATAAAAGTAAAATAATAAAAATTGATTTTAGAAAAATAGAAAAAATTAGTAGATAAGAAAATAAATATCATAAGTATTGGTTTTTTTGACAGACTGTTCACGAAATAAATATTGCACGTTTGCATAATATTGTACATAAACACAGTCAAAGAAATTACATTAGTACGGATTAAGATTCAGAAAATGTTTCCAAATGAACAGTTACTGTTAATTAAATTCATTTACATGAAAGCGTATTTCAGTGATTAAATCATTAATTAAAACCTTGAAAGAAGTATAGGTATGCATTTTTACTCTACTCAGTAAATAAATAAGCTTATAATACCCTGAGTATTTACAAAGAAAAAATATATGTATGTATGTATGTATGTATGTATGTATGTATGTATGTATGTATGTATGTATGTATGTATGTATGTATGTATGTAAGTATGTATGTATGTATATAAATAAATTTAAATATTAAACCATTTAGCCATAAATAAAGATACGTTTTTAATATTTAGCTTTTTATTCTTTTGATTCATGATTATTAAGATGGTGCATTGTTTATATATAAACAATGTACGATAACAAAATATCGGTAGTATCGATTACTTAGAGGGCCAACTTTCTAAATGTCAAAAAAAGTGTCTATCAGGCCTGTCACAGAAATTCATTTCGATCGAAAGTTATTTCAATTCCGAAAAAGCTTCTTCAGAAAATCAAAATCGACAAATTTCCTTGAAATGAAACCACTTTTAATTTCATGATCGAATTCGTTTTTTTTTGTATGTGATAGTACAAAAACAAACTTAACACTTTCTTTTTTCAATAAAGAAAATAATGTGTTAAGCTTTTAGCTAAATTTTTTATTTTATTTTGAAATCATTGAAGCAATTTTTCATGTTTTAAGTAAAAAAGTAAACAGATGAAAAAATGAGCCATTGAATTTTCTATTTCTTCTTCTGTCATCTGCAGCTTTATCCGGTGTGAGCATAAAACATTCTCCATTATTACCCTCCACATAAACGTTGAAACCGTCTTCCTTCCAAAATTAATATCATTGTCCTTAGCTAAAAGTAATATATTTAATCATTTATGTTCTTGTGACAAATGTACACAATACTTATCTATAACACCTTGAAACGAGCCTGTGGACAAAAACCGCAGTATGGACGTCACTTGTATAATTGGTGGAATTGAAGAATTTTTTAAATGAGGACTCAGTTTGTTTATCGCTTCTTCGATAATAACTTATAACCCTTAAAATGCATATGTAATTACATTTATATGTAGTATGTCTGATTATGGCAAAAATAAGAACACTTCACTGCGTTTGGACAAGAAAGGGGATTCGAGACATCCACTAAACTCCTATGTCTCAATTTTTCGGCTGAGTGTTATCGTGTTTCTGCAGTCAAAACCGCAACGATTGAAACTCCAGGCATTTTTTTGTTTGAAACTTTTTTTTTAAATTTAATACAAAAATTTGTCTGTTCTATTTAACTTTATTTTCTTCTTTAATAACCATATGTTTTTGAGTTGGTTTTCACAATATAGCCACATTTAGTGAGCAATATTGCCACATTTAACTTAAAACTAAGAAAACTAGAATTTATCGGAATGAAGCAAATCAATCAAAGTCTGAAGAAGGCAAAAGAAATTCTATCGAATTGAAAATTCGTAATCAAAACCATTCAGAATAAATTCTGTGACAGGCCTGTATAAATGTCTTCACGCATAGATCTATGGTGTGAATTCAACACAAAAAGGGAAGACTAATTTTTATTCATATTAAGACACTATTACTCGTTATACTTTCCAATTATGTACGAGTATGTAATTAATTAATTTCTAAAATAAAAATTTATACGCAATTTAATGAATTTCTAATTTTTTAACAAAAAATAAATTTCATTTTATTGACATTTGTTAATGCCATTATTCACTATCATACTCAGTCGTACAAACTGTCAAAAACAGCATGTGTCCTAAAAAAGTGTGATAGTGTGGATTTGAAATGTATGTGTGTGACAGACTTTTTGACAGTCTGTACGATTTGATAATCTCTTCAAAAAAATCATAAAATAGTATTTTTCCATGCGATCAGAGTTGCAAAATCTTGTTTTGTATGATAAGTCGGACAGAATTCTGTCAGATTTTTTTGTAATTAAATCGTACGATTATGTAGGATAGTGAATCCTGGCCTTTATGTGAAATTTATTTCTTTTGGGGGACAAAACGATATAGTAACCCGTTCAGGCTGCCACGAACTTAAGTAATATCGCAAACAGCTGATCATGTTTAGTTACATCTATATAATTTTAATTTTTGCAAAAAGTTTTTGCTCAACACTTTCGTATTAATTTAAAATATACACGAATATTAAAAAAAAATACTTCAACAAAATAATGTATAAAATTGTATTTATTTCTATTTTTCATTTAGCTTTAAAATATTTTCTGACAAATGTAAATATGTTCATGGTTGCAAATAAAGTAGCTATTTCTACAAAACCAGCGTTGCCTATCGTAATTTCAAGTTAATTTCGACGAAATTAAGTAGTTTACTGTTCAGGATGCCACAAAATTAAATGTGACCCGGCCTATGAAAAGGTGGCCTATGATTAAAAAAAGAAAAATGTTTACACTTTTTTTTGGTTTCGATAGTTTTTCAGACGCTCTTTTACGTGGTGAAAACTAGAAAGTCCTTACTTGCTTAGAAGTGTACTAAAACTGTAGAGAAAGAAGAGCACAAATGAAAGAAAAACAGAATTATATTGAAAATCCAGAATCAAGATAATAAATGGAATTGAAAAATTTAAAAACAGGCTGCAAAAACGATTTTACCAAAAAAAGGTGTTTTGCACAAGAAATATTTATTTAGCCTTTCAACATCTTTGCCTTTTTGCCCTCCATGTTTCCTCCATTTCGACATTTCTGTGTAAGCATCTCTAAGTTTGTCCGTGCACATCATTGCTGATTCGATATGGCTCAGTATAACCAAATCAAGTTCATGTTTTGATAATTCTAGATAGTTATTTCTTGCAGTTTCTATTATCTTCCGCGGTATAACTTTTTGGCATTTTTTATTACAGCAATCTTGCGAAATAAATTTATTTACCAATTCCTTTTCTTCGTTATCTGTAATAGAAAAGTCCACTGTAAAAATATTTTCATCCACTTCCATTTTATCTTCAGCTTGAAACAATGCTTGTAGTTCGTCCTCGTAATTGATACCAATATCATCGAAAGAATCATCATCATTCTCTTCGTTTTCACAGAAATATGTTTAAAAAAGATCGCTAAACTCTTCTTCTACAGACATTATTCACATGTGACACACGTCAGGTTTCTGGAATATTTTTGTAAAGCAGATGTTAAACAATTAAAAAAATCCAAAATTTAATTGAATATTCAAATATTAGAACAGAAGTTATGGTAAGTCAAAGTCGATTTGGGGATTTTTTTGGGGATAAAATGCCCTGACAACGCTGGGTCTGAAACTGGTTTGTGCTTTGCATTGAAAAAAACATCGCTCTTTATATACACTCACGAACTTATCTCATTTATGCTCTTTTGCATTTTTTGGTTGCCTTTTGGGCATGAATGTTCATAATGCAAAAGAAACACTACTAAGAAAGTGATGAAATGCATTGTTTATCTTTAACAGCTAATTTTTCGAAATTATACATTTGAGTCATAAGCCACCTTTTCATAGACCGGGTCACAAAAAGTTTCCAGCTGAAATTACGAACGAAGTGTTCATAAAGTGTTCATAATGGGCTTTTTGACATTTGAGTTAATTTTACAAACAGCTGATCACGTTTAGTTATATTTGTACAATTTAATTCTCTTGCAAAAGCTTTTGCACAACACTTTCGTATTAATTTAAAATATGCACGAATATTAAAAACAACACTACAACAAAATTAGTGTACAATTATGTACATATATATTTCCATTATTTCATTTGGCTTTTATATTTTTTCTGAGAAAAGCGCACGTTCAAAGTTGTAAATATGGCCACGGTTGCAAAAAAAAGTAGCTATTTCTACAAAATCAGTGCTGTCTATTGTAACTTCAAGTTAATTTCGATGAAATTAAGTAGAATGAGTTATTCAAGTTGATTTCGGACGAAATCATGAACTTAAGTTCGTGGCAGCCTGAACGGGCTATAGAATGAGTTAATTTGGGCAATTGTAAAATGTATGCGAAATTAAGTAATTTCAAGTTAATTTCGGCCGAAATCACGAGATGACTTAATTTCGTGGAAGCCTTGACGGGGTATAATAAATATTTAAAATTAGTATTCAAGCTAACGTTTTTCGCACATAAATATATTAGCAAAAATACAAAACAAATGCAAAAAAAATATATTTAATTTTAACATTTAAAATTAAATGTAAAAAATAAAAAAATATTTCTTTTACAAAACATTTTATACAACTATGGGCAATTTAGGTTCTTTGGGGAATTTTTTTTTTTTAAACCAACATTTATGCAAATTTTTCTAAGAATAAATTCTTAGACTAAGGTTTTTTGACAGAAGACTTAGGTTTTTTGACAGAAGTCTTAGGTTTTTGACTGTTCAGTTGGTTCTCTATGTACCCTATGATCGGCAGTTTGTTTGTACAATTTTTTACTTTCACATGTGTGTGTAGAGGAAGTTTCTCAACAAACCACATAGCAATCGAACTGCAATAAAACTTGAGAATAAACTTATATAAAATTTCGCTTATATTAATAATTATAAAATGCAAATTCACAAGCATTTTTTAACACTGCTTTATAAACTATTATTATATACAACTGTTTTGAACCAATGCGCTTATAAACGACACACATTATACAACACAAATTATAAGTATGTATGTACTTACAGGAATACTAGCTGTGCCCGCCACGTCGTGGGCGTGCTGACAATATTTTGCTCGATTTTGCTTTGAAAGTATTCCACACCAATTGTATGGTTTATGTATTTACTTTATATAAATTAGATGGATGAAATTCTAAAATTTATAAAAAATTCTAAAATTCTAATAATTATTGTAAAGCTCTTTAAGAGGTGTTTAAAATATTTTAATAACAATTTAATCCCACAAAGTAAAAATACAAATTTAATTCAACTGTCGCCATATGTTGCGCAATTTTGTTTAAAATATCCCACTTTCAAAAATAAAAGGTGCGCAACCGTGTTTAAAATATCCCAGTTTTTTTTTTTAAATATTCCACTTTCAACAATAAAAGGTGCGCAACCATGTTGAAAATTTCAGAGTTTTAAACCGACATTTTTAGTATCTTTAAACCGGAAATTCCGTACTTTCACTGCTTTTTCTCCACATTCTCTTGGAAATGAGATATTTTTGCGAAAAAAAAGTATCCCTTATTGGAATCAGGATGTTACGATAGTAAGATAGTGATGCGAACGCAAAAGAAAAGCAGACAGACATACGTACAGACAGGCAGACGGAAATGACTTACTATTTTATTATATGTACAGATTGAAAAATATTTGTCTCTTTCAATACTTTGTAAAACCTTTGTTGTCTTTCTTGACAGAATTCAGAATTATTTTTCCGAAAAAAATTACAAATTACAGAATACAACATACATATATTTAGTTGAAATTTATTCTAACGTTTTGCTAAGTTCTTGTTATTGCAGTTAACGGTCAATATTTAAAAATGCTGTTAATAGTGAGTTTCTTTGATCTAGCTATGCATTGTCTAGACAGTGTTCCTTCATAGTAGAGTTTTGTGCTAAATTTTGTTGTACCAACTTTTGCCCTTGCAAATACTGTCTATTCTGGAAAACACTTTATAGTAAGGACGTCGCGAAGTACTGGGATTATGACATCTTAGAAATTTAGTTGATGTGCTTCATTAGTCATCATATTAAACTAAATTACATATGTATATGTATATACATACATATACGAGTATAAACATTATTTAAGTTAATTCCACGATTATGTAAAAAAGTTTTTCTATATAAAAATTAATACCATATTGTTTCAGTAAGCTTATTCTGCAATTTCAATTCTTTCAATTTCAACTTTTATATGGAGTTTGACATTAATAGGTATTTTAAGGAAAATGTATTTCAATTGTCAAACTCCATATAAAAAAATTAAATTTTCCCACAATATTTTAGCTCCTTCTAGTGAGTTTATATGATATAAACGTACCATGGGTATCTAAAGGCAAGCAGATAAGGGAAAAGTCAATTGTTTTGTAATGTAATTTAACAAGTATTTGTTTTGATTTTGCTCACGCACAAAGCGATTAAAAACAATTTGATTGTTTGTAACTTTGCGAAAAGTTTTGTTTGTTTTCATATACTAATTAATATAGATTGTTAATGACCGATTTAGAGGGTATGTATAACTGTGTCATTTATTTCGATTTTTTTCTCTAAAAATAAGATCTATAAAATTTTGTTTAAACTTTGTGTATAAAATTTTATGATTTGTTTTTCATCTCTTCTGTACATATTTCAGTTGAATGAAAACTACAAATATCATTAAAGTGTAGCAATAACTCTTATAAATTTATTATTATTTATTTTTATAAAGTGCATATTCAGCGCTATTTCCCAGCTTGATACATGTATTCCTATTATGTTTCAGCCATTATTTTTTGTTTAAACATTAAATATAAGAGATTTATTTAACAGAAATTTGTAGTTTTACTTCTGGAACTAAAGAGTTTAGATCTCAAAGCACTTTTCACGTACAAAAATGAAATTGTTCTTCTCCTCAAAAGTATATAATATAATTTATGTTTTAAGCGTTGAAAGCTTCTAAACGACATACTTATTTAATTTTTATTATAACTACATGTTTCAAAATACAATGTTCATGAATCTGTAAACTAAGAAATGATAGTCAGGCATTTTAACACACAAAAATTTTATCATTAAACAGTCATGGCAAAACTTCATTATAAGCAACTGCATGTAATAATATGTCTTTTAGTTAACTGTACTGCATTATTAAAATTTCTTAAAAAAATATACCACCAATTTATGTTAAGAAGGAAAATATTTCAAGGTTGTGAAATTTGCAGTGCGCTTCTTTGAAGAGCGAAAATTACCATAAAATGTTGAACATTAGCTGACAACCGGCATCTCTACAACTTCCTGTAGAACGTGCAGGGAGATGAACGGAACCAAAACAACTTACACTTGAAAAACTCAGGCAGACAACAGCTGCAGCATTAATAAATGCTTGAAGTTATTGTCTTAAAAGCTAAACTAAAACACTTACTTGCAAATGTTAACATGGATATATGTTTATATATTCTTATGACTAAGAATTAACCCAGCAAACACTGTAGAAAGCGTTTTTGCATTTAATTTAGGAAAAATGTTTGAAAATAAAATTTTTTGTTCATTAAACCAATAGCTTTTCGACCTTCTTCATTTCTCAAAGATTTCTGGAACCAGATTGGTAATTTACTTCTATTTAATTTTTCATTGATTTTCGTGTTGCCTTTTTGACTCTCAACGACAGTGATTTAAAAATGCAGACTGGTAACTGTCAACCTACCTTCTTTCTCATCATAACTCTAAAGTACCCCATAACATTTTATATATATATATATATATATATATCTGCCAGTAGTCCTTAGACTGACGCTTGTTATAAGTATTCACGCTCAATCTCCGCTAAAGTTTTCTTTTTTAGTTTTCTTTCCTTAGAAACTAACCTCTCCTTTTGCGAGGCTCTCTTGCACATTCCTGTCAGATTCCTACGGTTGTGTTTGTTTTTAGTGAAATCTAAATTCATAAAATTTCTACGACTAACAGAGATCAAGATTAACGTGAGCACCTAGCCGTGTTGGCTCTTATCTTACCACCGAGTGAAAAGAAAGTGTAGACTAGCACCACCATTGTGTAGTACAGCACGCAATACGATAACGTGCCGTATGTAATAGCACCCATATCGCACTAAAATGTACCGAACAGTCACAATGGGTAGCTATTTATAGAACATAGCAAGCCTGGACTCATTCTCTAACCTTCTGTGTATGGGTTGGAGACCATCTAACACCTTCTGTTGAGATTGCACACTTGATCAACAGTGCACCGAAGGGGACCTCACCAACAACCGGACACAGAGACGAGTGGCTCTATGTGGGACTTCCGGTTCCCGTGGTACCAGTCGTTTGGATACTGGTCGGGCCTGGAAGAGGACCCATAATAATACAGATCTGTTCTTCCAGATTGAGGCTCCAGAAAACCCAAAGCTTTTGTTAGTATATTAAAACTGGTGGGAGTCATATTTACATAGTTCTCGTACAAACAAGCTTCGTCATGCTGACGCATGCTATTCCACGGTTGATAATGGCAAGTTCTTATAACTTTTCTACGCAATACTTAATACCAGTCTGCTAGCAGTGAAAACACCTAGTTAGAAGCCTGTTACCGGCCGTCACCGTAAGAATACTTTGACGAACTTCTGACGCTTAATTACAGAAAGCCATATCCTTGTGACTGCTAGCCGATGGTCACTAAAGAAGATACATTTTATAGCGTTTACAGTCATTAATGGATGATACACTATATCTTCATATAAATTTTGAAAAATTTATATCAAAACATTGCAAAAAACATAAGTCTATTTAAAATCTCTTACATGCTTCGCGAATGTTTGCTGTATTAATTTTTTAAGAACTCGTAATATTTTCAGATTTATACTTTTAAGTGTAAATAACACAAACATGTAAAAGAAAAAGGTAAAAAATATAATGAAAGTAAAACAGCAACGCATTCCGCTCTAGAGAATTTTAGGAAAATTTACTTCTTGTATTTAGGCAGTTTTGGATGTGTAGTGATTATTTTGTATTTTTTTTTTGTCTTAAGTATATCCAGATGAGATTTCTGCACAAACTTTACTAAAAATCTTTATAAAAGTTATTAAGGACTTGCTGCATAGTCATGTATGTACATTTACGCAAACTTACAATATCTTGTTGCTTAGCAAATGAAAATGATAAAGATTTTTACACATGCCCAAACACTTTTGCAAGTGCAAAAAAAAATCATGTAACACAAAATTAAAAAAGTAAATATTCATATCCTTCTGTTGCTAAAAAATTTTTTTTTTTTTGTATTTCAGTGAACTCTTTTAATTAAAACAGTTTAAAAGGAAAACGAAAAAACGACTTTAAGATTAAAAAAAGAAATGAAACATAGATAAAAAAATTCACATAAAGAAATAGAGTTTTTTTTTAAAAACAAATTTATTCAGGTAGTACAGCTCACATTTTCAGTAAGCTTTCAAGTGCGCTGTGAAAACTTTTAATTTAGTCAATATTATGTGCAAAGGCTTTTTTTAATTTATATGAATTCATATTACATATTTAATATGTGTCTTCAGTTTTTAATATACTATTTAGCGTAATCTTTAGACTATTACATAGCAAAATATGTAAAAGTAATTAGACACTTTTAAAGAAGTCACTTATAAAAACTTAAACGATTTACTCTGTAGTGAAATCCTTTGAAACCTTTGTAGGAGAAGATTAAAGCAACACATTATGGGTATGATTTCATCTGAATTAGTTACTTAGCGACTGCTGCGGGAAGACAAAAAGACGCTCCTGGTCTGTTTTGGGTTTACACGTTACCATCCAAAAGTATAAATATACTGTATATAGTTTGTATTGGCTTCAACCTGCTGTTTGGCTGTTTATGTATATGTTTTACTGAGTATAAGGAGGATTAAACGTATGAATATTTCTAAGCTATAATTTGTTCATGTACCCATGATATAGGAAGTTGCACCAACGCATAATAGTGCATTTTAAGCTATGTGACGTGCTAAAGAGCCGATCTAACATCCTAAACTTGTGTGAATTTTAGGTTTTCATGGGTATTAATACACCTACTTCTGTTTTTATACAGTTTTGATTTAACACAGTTTTAAAATAAAAAAAATATTTTTCTTGCAAGATTTTATTCCATTTAGCATGACTCAAAATCTTTTGGCTTAGATTTTTTTGACAAATTTAATTATTGCGAAATATGTTCAAATCACAAATTTATTGGAATTCCCTTTTTATGCATACAAGCAAATTTATTTACATATCAGATCAATTGAAATGTGTTAATATTTTATGAACTACACCTACAAAACTGTAACGTTAAGCCATTTCTTTAGAAACCAAAATTAAAATATTAGATCGCCTTCGAAATGGAGAATGCTCAACAATTCTTGGCAAAATGTGTGGTTTAAACGAAGCCACAGTAAGAACTATAAAAAGATTAATTTCATTAAGGCAATCGGTGATTTCTGGAACGAAACTATCTGTTAAGTCTTCATCATACACTAGAGATGCAGATAAAATGTGCAAATACACATTAAATGTACTTATGTATATGTATGGGATTTAATAAAATAAACATGAATTCTTGTTAAACAATTATCGTAATTTTTGGCCTTTTTAATAATTTTATAATATGTTTTTACGCTCTAGGTCAATGGTGTAGCGAAATATCGAGTATAAAAATAAATTGAAATATTTTTATAACAAAGACCTAGAGCGTAAAAACTTAATTATAAAATGAATTCTTGTTCTTAAAAATTTCTTGTTTTTCACTAATTGTAATAGGAGATAAGGAACCAATGACCTTTTTTTGCTTACGATCAGTGTTTTTACACGGTTTTTTTCTGGAATCAATCTACCGTGTAAAAACAGAATTGGGTGTATACGTCTAATAATAGTGAGAGTAAAGATAATTGGTATTTACCAAAATTTTTTCGACTAATATCAAGTCCATGTAAATTTGTATACATATAATAAAACAGTAACTTATTTCCTGTCTGTCTTTCGGTCTAAGTTCGCATCACGTAAAAACTATCAGATGGATTTTAACAAAAATTTTTTTGATTATGTACCTTAGGTACCTTAATCGAATATAGGATACTTTTTTTCTGCAAAAATATCTTATTTCCAAAACAAAGTGTAAAAAAGCAGTGAAGGTACGCCAATTTTTTTTACCGATTTAAAGATACTGTATACTTTAAGGCATCTTTTGTTTTTGAAAGTGGGTTGCGGTTGCGCAACAGATAGCGATGTTTTAAAATAATGACAAAATATGAATTGATATCGGGATATTTTAAACAAGAGCGCACAAGAGATGACGCTGTTTTAAAGCAATGACAAAATAAGAATTACTTACTGCCAAATAGCCAATTAAGAAAAATGTATTTGATTTGTATTTTTACTTTGTGGAATTACATTGTTATTAAAATATTTTAAACACCCTTTTTAGATTATTATTTAATATCCAGGGATGTGTACCTTTATATAACGTAAATACGTAAGAATCTTAAAATTTGGTGAGTGGATTACTTTCAAATCGATCAAAATATTGTCAGGATGCAACGTGTGTGGGCATAGCTAGTGTATTAACATGCGTCTACAAGTTTTAGATCATTGTAAAGCATTTCAAAAAAATAACCGTTTTTCCGAAATTTTGCAACTCAGAATATCAAAAACAAACCGATAAGCTGGCGAAGTTGAATTGTTTATGTTGCTTATTGTTTTAGTTAATAAATATTGGCGTACATTATAACTAATATTAAGCATTGTTAAGTGTAATAAAAAGTTTTTTTCAACGTTTTTTTTTTTTTTTACAAGCATAGAAATTACAAACACAAGGTGCTTATTTTTGCAATTTATGGGAAAATATCCAGATATTGCAAAATGGTACTTAAAACGGAATAAGGTATTGATTGAGTCTCTTTGGCAGAAATTGATTAAGTATTTTGTTAACGCTGGTCCGTTGGCTAAGGATATAAGGAGGAGCTGACTCTTTAACCCTTGACATTTATAGAAAACCAAACACGCAAACCGCCCTACCTAACATAAACTGCATGCCCTTAGACATATGTATTTACTCCGGATAAATACAACAAAGAAGTTCACAATTTACACTATATCTAAAAATAACGGCTACGAACGCACCACTACAAACTGTCTAAGTAGAACACCAGTAACCTGTTTTAACGAATATCGAATCGTTAAAAAAATTAAACAAAAAATTATCGATTTTGCTACGCAGCAACACTTTGAAACAATACTCGTTATTGTTTGAAATCCGTAGTGCAATTCACTAACCTGTTTTAACGAATATCGAATCGTGAAAAAAATTTTCAACAACAACACTTTTAAACAATACACATTATTGTTTAAAGTCAGCTGTTATTGTTGACAAGGGTATTGTCGTTAAATAAACGGCCATTATTTTTGAGTTGTTTATTTTGTCAACAAGAGCGTCTTTATTTTTCATTGTAATGGGTTTTGAATACCTATTTAGAAAATACATTTTTGCAAAATAAGTCTGTTTTCATACTCTAATAGTTAAAATGCTGTATATATTAACTGCAAATAAATACAAATATTATTTTATTGAAATTTTTGTCAACTTAAATAATTTCTTTCTATATAGCGTGCAGTTGTTTTATTATTTTATTTATTTTCCTTTCTATTCCTCTAGTCTATTCCTTCTATTCCTCTTTTTTCTTTTTTGGACAGAGATGCCGCATCTTAGTATTTTGTGTAGGTAGAAAAATAGAGTATTGTTAAAAAGTAGTAAAATAATCCCGCTGTCGTTACTGCAAACAATAAAAATTGTTGAATAATATAGCGATTTTTATATTGTCAAAAGTTAATGAATTGCACTACAGGAGCAGAAAGACAAAAGATAAAGAGACAAACAATACAACAACACGATGGCACACTTTTACTAACACGGGACCAGACATCAGTAGATTAACTAACTTCTTTCACAAGGAAGGTCTACATACAGCACTAAAAACCAGCAACACTCTAAGACATAATCTCAAGACATGAACAGAAACAACCGACAAATTTAACAACAGTGCAGTAAACAGACTTATAAACGGGACAAACACTAAAAACAAGATTTACAGAACACGCACGTTTATACAAACGAAAAAAAAGGGTCCATTTTCACATTTCACCTTGATACTCAGGGACGCACACCAAGGGGAATAGATGAATGTAAAATGCATCCCAGCTAAAAAAGACGAAGACTAGACACTCTTGAAAACACGAACTTTGAACCTAGGTAAACACAACCTCAGACAAAAGTTTTACAGCACTAAAACTACTGAAATTCCCTAAACACCGAAAAACACCTGACATCGAGCAATAGAATATATAAAAGCTGAGTTTGTATGTGTTAGTTCTCGAAAAATTAAGAAAAAAATTAAATGCGCTGAACTGATGAAAGTTACTATCCAAAATAATGGCTACAGATAGTGATCTCAGTGGAACACAACATACACCTTGAACATTCAACGTGTTTAAAAAATTAAAAAATATTTAATTAAAACTTTTTATAAAAGTTTTTTAATTCATCCATTATTCTTTATCCATAATTTTGCAGAGCCGCTGAAGAAAATAGAAAAAGCGTTGTCTTCTTCAACCTCTGTTTCAATTTAAAATTCGTCCACTCTGTATGAAACTTTGCAACATTCTTTTTTTATTAGGGATATTTTTCTGGGTTATAATGTAGTACACCCAGCGTAATCTGCTCTTTAGTACTCTTATAGAATGAAGAGTGACTAGACTGAATTTATGCTATTTGTATTGTACACAGTAGTTCTATAAGGGTTTTGAAAAAAGGTTACATTTTATACCCGCATTCGCAAGACTTCATGCCAGATAATGTGCGACTACTGCTCGCGCATGCTTATGTACTAAATTTATTTCGAGGAATAACTTTACTCAAATGCCTTTTAAATAGTTTAGAGTCTTTTACTTCAATGATAGCAAAAATGAATAAATACTAGAAAACTTTGTGAACTGAAATAGCTGTTTCGCAATATTATTTTATTAAAAAAATATTAGCTTTAAGCTACCTAAACATACTAAAAATTTACTCCACCTCTAATAAAACTCTTAATTGATCTTTATAACATTTTAGTTTCCAGCAAATATTGTCTTTCATTAAGTTACACAACATACAAAACAAAGCTTAAGATAAAGACAATTGAACAATTAACGAACTTTTTGAAAATTTACATTTTTTACTTTACCAAAACTTAAGAACATTTCCTTTTGTTACCTAGAGCGTTCGAAATCCCAAGTGTAAATTAGTTTAAACTTTACAAAATATGCGCCAAGCAAGTACTCTGTTAGTTTGTATATTTTATTAAATCCTCAGTAATTTTTCTGTTAATCGAAAGAGGAACTTTAGTGTGAACAATTAAGAGCACAGGTGGAGGTTTTTTACTCAGCACAGTTACAATATACAGTGCGATTTAACATTTAAACATTTTTGTGACTTGCATAAGTTGTTCGTAAATGTTGTTATTAAAACATTTTCAATAAGATTTCTTCAAGAACATGCTGGTCGTAATTAATATAATAAAAAAAATTTATAGCACAGAAGAAAAAATATTGTTATACTTAAAAAAAAAAACAACAAAGCAAAACAAAACTGCGTTTTAACAAAAATATGTATGTAGGTTCGTTACAGTAAAACAAAATTTTAAATTACGAAAATATCAACATAAAATATTAATATTCGCAATTAAATTAAATTTAAACTTCATACATTTTTAATGCAAATCTAAATATGGAAGAGCATAATAAAATAGAGGCTTGGTTTAAGTTTAGTTCATAGAAACTAAAATATTATTGTTTTGATTGAATTTTTTGTTAAATTTCTAGAAAACTTTTACGAGGAATTATGATTCGTCTTCCATTTAAATTGCAGCATTTGAGATGTATTTTTCTCGATTTTTTATAAGTGTTATATACCGATAAAAACCAAGAGCATATACAGCTTTAACAATAAAACTTAAAAACTTGAATAAAATTCTAAAATTTATATAAAATTCTAAAAATTATTGTAAAGCTGTGTAAGAGATGTTTAAAATATTTTAATAACAATGTAATTCCTCAAAGTAAAAATACAAATCAAATATAAATTTTATTCAATTGGCTATTTGCAAGTAAGTAATTCATATTTTGTCATTATTTTAAAACAGTGCTATCTGATTAAAATATATCGCTTTCAATTCAGATTTTGCCATTATTTTAAAACAGCACCATCTGTTGCGCAGCCATGTTTAAAATATCCCGCTATCAAAAATAAGTGATGCCTTACTTTTAAAACAGTAAAAAATCCGCGTACTTTTACTGCTTTTTCTCCACTTTCTCTTGCTAATAAGATAGTTTTGCGGAAAACGATATAATATAATAATCAGGAAACTAAGGTACCTTCTCACAAAATTTTGTTAAAGTCCATCCAGTAGTTTTTACGTGATGCGAACAAAGGCGGAAGGACAGACAGACAGGAAATGAGGTACTGTTTTATAGCATGCATAGATATTTTATTTTGTTATAATAATTTTTGTTTCTTAGAGTTACCTACCAATATAAAAGCAGAAAATATTTTGAAATCGCTTTATTTCCTCTATTAAGGATTACAATATAAATATATTTGTTTATCTTTTAGTTTTTAATATGGCAACTGTGTTTACCGAAAGATCATTAAACAAAAAAATCAAACAAAAATATTATCAGATCCAAACAAAACATTTTTGTAAATCAATTTAAATATTAAACAACTTTTGTTATAAAAAAATTTCTTAATATTTTTTCTGTGTTTATTTCATTGGAAATGGTGGAGTTTTAACTGCTTGTATTCTCTCTTTAGAAAAAATTTAATTATTTAAAGATTAAAGCTTATGCGCATTAAATCCTGTTGTGGTTATCGTTCAATACAATAAGCGTCGTACATAACAAAGTAAAAAATAGTTGATAACAATTCCGAAGAAAAAATAATTTCTTTATTTTTTTTTTTTTATTTTAGTTATAATTTAAATTGTAACTAAATTATGACTAACAACTAGCGCTGTCGGCTTCGAAAATATAAGTATTTAGTAAATCTTCTATAAAAAAATAGGTTACAATTTTATTTGTTCTATTTTATTTGTTGTTCTTTCTAGATGACAGAAACAACTCATTAATTTCATTTCTTGATATCAAGTAACAGATATTGCTAGAATATATTCTCCGAAAACTAGCACATCCATGCAGGGAAAAAATAAGTTTATAGAAAAAATTATCCCCTTAGTACTATGGCATCATCGCCTTGGGCTGCCATCTTGTTTAATTGGCTTGGCGTTAATTGTAAACAAAAAAAGTACTCTGTCACTTTCTCTCTCTCTCTCTTTCTCATTATTTTAACCAAAAATTCATTTTTTTTATTAAAAATTGTTGAATCCTTTTGTTTAAAGTTGATAGCAAGTCCCATTTGATAAAGTCAATTAATATTCTAAAAGATGATTCAAAATTTACTTAAGACTTTCCATAATATTTATTATTGAAAATGAAAAAAATAAACAACAATAAATATAAGCAACAAAAATACCAAGACCACATTATAAGAAAAACAAATCAAACTGCGGTATTTTTTAAAAGTTTCAAATAATATTCAATGCCAAAGTCATTTGCATTTACATACAAAGATAAAGCATTGAAGATATTCAAATGCATTGTTAGTTTTCATCTTGCCAAATTAGTATTTGCCGTCTTTGGCTCAATATTAGCAAACAATAGTTCGCTAATAATCTAATAATGTTTGTAACTAAAGATTTATATTGTTTGTCTTTTGATCTTAGCGCTCGGATTATTTGGCAAAACACATTGTGAAATGCATACATATGTCAAGGCTGATGTTGTCATAAGTTGCCACAAAGTACCACACACACAATGCTTCAACAGTATTAAATACATTAACTTATTTGGTGTTGTTCTTCTGTTTATGTATATTAAGTGTGTTTATAATTCGGGTGAACGTTTGCTGTTTATTATAAGCAAGTGACTGGCAATGTATATGTATATGAATATGTATATGTACAAGGGTTTTCAATAAATCGGTTATATATTTCTATTCGGTTAAACAAGCAAATAATTAAACATGGTGGAATTTTATATCGGAAAAGATAACAAGAATGTAATTAAATTCATAATACACAAGTGGGCATGTTCTTATCCATAATTCGATCCTAAAGGATTATAGTTGTGGGACACTAACTGAGCTTTAAATATAAGTCAAATAAAGGACACAAAAAAAGATCCCGCAAACGATTACAACAGCTCCCTGGTTTTTTAAAAACTTGAACATTCAAAAACATTTTTACGTTTCATTGGTTGCAGCAGAGAAGGCGAAACACTTAGCAAAATATCTAGAGAGACTAGAAAAGAATAGCTAAGTAAAAAATAGTTAATTTAGTAGAACTTACAGCAGTTTTAAAGTGATTAATTTTCTTTGATAGTTGTTTCGAAAATAACTTGCTGGCCACAAAGTGTATATTTAATTGCCTACAAATAGACAAACTAAATGTATGTGTTGTGTGGTTTTATTTATTTTGTTTTTTAGCAAGCCATGAAATTATTACTATAAATTTATTTTTGCATCATGCCTTAAAAATTTTTATTATTAATTTAACAATAATACTAAATTAGTAAATCCTATAGTGTTTAGCATTGCCCTTTTTCTGGTGCATTTTATTTAAATTATTTTAAACTAAAAAAGAGTAGGAAATGAAACTAGGAAAATTTTATATAATTTCATCAAATATAACTTTTTGTGAACGAAATCAGATATAATTGTTCAATTCACAAGACCCTGATATCATGTTATAGGCTTTATCGTCAACTTATTTTACAATAGTTTATGATTGTTGTTGGTAATTTGCTTTGGAAAATTTGTTATAAATATACAATTTCATTTCATAAGTTTTGAAAATATTGTAACGAGACCATACCTGGGACTAAGTTTTTTGTTTGAATAAATTATGAAAATCTTCGTATAATGTAATCATCTGTGCCTTTATTTTATTTTATATTAATTGTTACATATTTATTGTGCTTTTACACCTAAAATTTATTCAATCTATATTAAAATTACAAATTGTGTAAAAATTATTTTGTACATATTATTTATTTCTCATTACGCATAATTCCTTTTTTTAAATTGATTATCATATAGTAATCCAAACAGATTACTATTGGAAATCATATCCATATAGCATATAGCTATTTCACTGGTGCTTACCCAGATCGTCAGTGGACTTTTTTAAATTTTCTGAATAAAAACTCAGATTCTTATGCTCAAAATTTAATAAACCAAATGAGAAGTTTATTAAATTTAGAAATCAAGAAAAAATCCAAAATTTCTAAACAAAATAAATTATTTTGTACTATATTTGTAATTACTACCTCCCATGCATGATTCAGCAACGTTGCCGTTGCTAACAGTTTTTATTCTACCATATTTTTTAATCTACTATAATCCTTTACAACGAATTTTTAAGCTATCTGAATGCTTACCTGAATGCATATACATGCAATTAGTAATAGTATGATATTATTATAAAAAATGGAAAGCAAAATTATAAGGGTTACAAAATATTTAAACTAGGAACAATACAGTCAAACTTTCTGTAGAAAATACTATGGAAGACGTAATTATTTTTAAAAGTTTGCCATTTTCACACATAAAATCGATAATTTCATTAAAAAAATTTTTTCGAATTAAAATTTTTATCAATGCATATTTCGGATTTTAAGCCAAAAGACATCTATGTGGCAATTTTTAATTTTCAATCAATTTTAGTATTGTTACTAATAACCAAATTATTTTTTATAATATTGGTGAGATTATTTATCTGACTTAGAACTAACTTTAGAAATAAACATACATATATCTATCTGCTCTGGCGAACTCGAAGATTCGAATCAGTAAACTTTTGGTTTTTGTGCGCTATTCTATTTTCTTTATGTTGTATAAATAGTAGCTTTTACAATAAAATTTATTTCAAAAGTAATATATTCATTCAATCTTACCAAAATAAGCTATAGCATACCATTCTAAAAATCCCAAAGATCAAGCAAAATTGAGAGGAAAAATCCAAAAATGGTAACGTTGGTTCTGAAAATATTTATTATATTTGGAGTATTATTGTTTTTTGAATAAAAAACGTTACAATTCTACAATTTCAATGCCTGCTCACAAGCTATTTGAGTTAAAGTGTATTTTAATAAATTTTAAACGATACAAGGAAGCTTGTGAAATGGGCAAATATATATATAAATTTTATGTAAATTTCCTAATTTAGTTTGTTTTGTTCTCAATAACTAAATATAAATAATTAAACAAAAATACAAAATATCTGAACATTATGAGTAATTATAATCATGTCAATAAATAAAAATGATTTGTTATAAATATAAAATATAAATATAAAATAAATATAAATCATACGCAACCGGGTACGTCATGAAATTGTTGATTAAAAATTCTCAAAAAATTTTATTTACTAATAGCTGTTCCCGATACGTCATATGCGCCCTGACAATATTTAGTTCGATTTTGCTTTGAAAGTAATCCAAAAAAGTATCCTATATTTGAACCGAGATACTAATGTACCTCCAAACTAAATTTTATTAAAATGCATCTAGTATTTTTTAAGTCATGCGAACATAGACAGACAGACAGACGGATATACAGACGGACAGACAGATAGACAAAATTTAAAAAGTTTGCTGTTTTATATTCCATTTCGATTGCCATGTGCACCAGCAACAAAATTATAAAAATATTTCATGTACAGAAATGGTTTTGCTATTTGCACTTTTTTTTCGTTGAGGAAGGTCTAGCATAAAATCATTTGTGGAACTAGAATTGCCTCATTAAAGGAATAAAATTAAAAATAAACTATTAAAATGGATCATTGGCGGTGTGTTTAATGGATTTGACGGACGAAAAGAAAAATTTTATTCATGAATGAAGGATTTCGATATTTTTTTAATTTTTAAATAAATTTATAAATTTTTATACAACCTCAACTCATATGGGATTACCCCCTGAATTTAAGCATATTAATGAGGGGAGGAAAAGAAACTAACAAGGATTTTCTTAGTAGCGGCGAGCGAAAAGAAAACAGTTCAGCACTAAGTCACTTTGTCTTTATGGCAAATGTGAGATGCAGTGTATGGAATGTCAAATTTCTAGTATGAGAAATTAACGATTTAAGTCCTTCTTAAATGAGGCCATTTACCCATAGAGGGTGCCAGGCCCGTATAACGTTAATGATTACTAGATGGCATTTCCAAAGAGTCGTGTTGCTTGATAGTGCAGCACTAAGTGGGTGGTAAACTCCATCTAAAACTAAATATAACCATGAGACCGATAGTAAACAAGTACCGTGAGGGAAAGTTGAAAAGAACTCTGAATAGAGAGTTAAATAGTACGTGAAACTGCTTAGAGGTTAAGCCCGATGAACCTGAATATCCGTTATAGAAAATTCATCATTATGATTTTAATATTAATAATATTAAAGTAATGGTGTGCATTTTTTCTATAAAGGACATTGTAATCTATTAACATGAATTTATATATTTATCATAAGATCATTATGCGTAAGTTTATTCAAATTATTTTGCTTGCAATTTAATATAGAATAAATGCTTTTGATTTGATAAAGTGTTGATAGATTTATTATATATGGTGCTTAAATATATTTATATATTTTATAATATCATATTAATCATTGATTTTTATGTTTATTTTATGCACTTATATGATTAACAATGCGAAAGATTCAGGATACCTTCGGGACCCGTCTTGAAACACGGACCAAGGAGTCTAACATATATGCAAGTTATTGGGAATAAAAAACCTAATAGCGAAATTAACATAACTTTTATTAATGGGATTAGTTTTTAGCCTATTTATAATAGTCTATTAATTCAATCCCGGGGCGTTCTATATAGTTATGTATAATAATATTTATATTATTTATACCTCTAACTAGAGCGTACCTTGAGCATATATGCTGTGACCCGAAAGATGGTGAACTATACTTGATCAGGTTGAAGTCAGGGGAAACCCTGATGGAAGACCGAAACAGTTCTGACGTGCAAATCGATTGTCAGAATTGAGTATAGGGGCGAAAGACCAATCGAACCATCTAGTAGCTGGTTCCCTCCGAAGTTTCCCTCAGGATAGCTGGTGCATTTAAAAATTATGTAAAATAATCTTATCTGGTAAAGCGAATGATTAGAGGCCTTAGGGTCGAAACGACCTTAACCTATTCTCAAACTTTAAATGGGTAAGAACCTCACCTTTCTTGGTATGAAGGTTGTGGTTGTGATATAATGTGCCCAGTGGGCCACTTTTGGTAAGCAGAACTGGCGCTGTGGGATGAACCAAACGTAATGTTACGGTGCCCAAATTAACAACTCATGCAGATACCATGAAAGGCGTTGGTTGCTTAAAACAGCAGGACGGTGGACATGGAAGTCGTAATCCGCTAAGGAGTGTGTAACAACTCACCTGCCGAAGCAACTAGCCCTTAAAATAGATGGCGCTTAAGTTGTATACCTATACATTACCGCTAAAGTAGATGGTTTATGTTCAATTTTGGTTGAATTAATAAACTTTGAAACTTTAGTGAGTAGGAGGGTACAATGGTGAGCATAGAAGTGTTTGGCGTAAGCCTGCATGGAGCTGCCATTGGTACAGATCTTGGTGGTAGTAGCAAATAATCGAATGAGACCTTGGAGGACTGAAGTGGAGAAGGGTTTCGTGTGAACAGTGGTTGATCACGAGTTAGTCGGTCCTAAGTTCAAGGCGAAAGCCGAAAATTTTCAAGTAATAATGAAAAGTAATAAATATTATATATTTTTTACATAGTATTTTACCTCTTGAATAATTTTGAACGAAAGGGAATACGGTTCCAATTCCGTAACCTGTTGAGTATCCGTTTGTTATTAAATATGGGCCTTGTGCTCATCCTGGCAACAGGAACGACCATAAAGAAGCCGTCGAGAGATATCGGAAGAGTTTTCTTTTCTGTTTTATAATCGTACTACCATGGAAGTCTTTCGAAGAGAGATATGGTAGATGGATTAGAAGAGCATGACATTTACTGTTGTGTCGATATTTTCTCCTCGGACCTTGAAAATTTATGGTGGGGTCACGCAAACTTCTCAACAGGCCGTACAATTTGCAATTTTATTATATTTATATAAATGTATAGATAAATAATAAACAATTAAGCTAATTATAAAAACAATTACAACATTTTAAATATTTTATGATTTTTAAATTACCAAACCGCTCTCCTCATAATATACACAAACTTAATCCATTACGTTAAGCCAATTTTGTTTGCTACACAAAAAACAAACAAAAATTCTAACTATTTTACAATCTGGACCAACTAAAATAAAACTGCAAAAGGTATAATTATATAAATTGTCATATACATATGTATGTGTATACAACTAGTTGAAAAATGTGCAAATAGAGTTTATCTGACAGAAGTTCAATTGACAAATATAAAATCTACTTGTTTTTTAAAAAGTGTTTTTCTAATAAAATGTAATATGCTTAAATAATAATGTTGTTTGAAAGACTAAGGAAAAGCATGTATGGCATATTAACTTTAAATTACATTTTCTGCCTTTTATAAGTCCTCACTGTGTTTAAAAAATAATATTTTTAACCCATGTTAAGCTGCTATCGCATTTTCGCAACACCAAAGTAACAATTTTTTAGATCGATACAATTGTTTTTTATTTTTTAATTAAATTTTTGAGTTGACCGTTTCATATATTTAGTTGATACTGTTGCCTCTAAAGTAATTATTCTTTTTGGACGTTGCCTTTCACAGGCCTTATAGAATGGTGCCGGAGCTTGCACAAACCCCTAATAATCTGTTATATAGTGATAAACTAGTACGTTTCGTTTTAGTCTGTCTAAGTTAAGAGAATATTTTTTTTTTTTAAATTAAGTAATTAATTTTAAAGAATAAAAAATCCAGGAAATGCATTACATTCTGCTAGCTTCTAAATTAAATTTTCCCCATTTTGCTTTAAAATTAATCGGCTAATTTGTAAAAAATATTCTTTTAAAATAAATAGAATAAAACTAACTTAGGCCTTACTTTAAAAATTCTTTGTTATGTTAATAAATATTTTGACATATAAAATTTAAATATACACTATTAATTATATATTAATTTTATTATATAAATTTTATTTAATGCTAACAGTTAACTAAATAAATCGGTTAACCGATTACCGAAAAACGAATTTCCTTAAATGTACATTTAACACATATGTATACGAAAGTAACAAAGCAAGCATTCACAAAGTATGCATGTCATCAGTTTATGCATACACAGATGTGTGGGAATACAGGAATAAGGCAAAATTTTAATTACAAATGTTTATAATTGAAATTGTTTTAAGTATTGTTATTACAAAATAATGTTAAACAGAACAAAAGCTATAAAGAGAGAATAATACAAGAAACAAGATGATGATGGTGACCTCCATCAACTTGTTCGTTATTTCCTGATTACAAACAAAGTAATGTATGTGATGAGTCTTATACTCAGTTAGTTGTAAGTTTTACAATTAAGTAGAAATTTTTTTATGTATATATTTTTTAAGATGCCTAATATATTTGCAAAAAAATAACAAGTAAATTAAATTTTTTATGTAGAACTTTATACAAAGTTTAAAATTTGAAAAGTATTTTAATTTGAGAGTTACTTTTGATATTTTACAAATACACTATTATAGTATAGAATTTAATATTATTTAGCTAGTTTTATTTTTTTAAATTCTTAATGCAAATCATTTTTCTTTATTTCTATTTATTCACAATAAAAAAATGATAAATGAAATCTTACAGCCAGATATCAGAAGATATCTCTTGGACAAAACAAAAAACCTTTACGAATTTAAATTATTAGTTGTTAACAATTTTTTTACAATTCTTTTAAATGTTTATAAAATTAACTTTATAACATTTGACATAGACTCATATATGACTTTAAGTGATTTTTTAAAGAGTGCCTCATTCAACATAATAGCAGAGTAGTCCAATTCACAACCTAGTGCAAATGTTCTGGCATCGTAGCATTTACAAAATGGTATTGCATTATTTTACAACACACTAATAAAATACACAGAAATGCATATGCTACACTTTTGAAAATAAGCAACACTAAAATTTATAGTTTTTATTTGCATTTGCAAACTGACAGCTGACAATATAAACTAAATAAAAAATATGAAACTTAAAATCAACAAAAAATATTAAAAAATGAAAATCGATAACCAAAAAAGTGTAAAAAAGGAAATAAGAATTTAAAAATGAGCCCAAATGGACATAATAAAATTTTACTTTATAACTGCTTGTATTACTGAACTGTGTGCCGAATTTTAATATTTATAATTCCGTGATCTTTCGTATTTCTTGCACTAAAAATTCCAAAGATATACTGTAATCGAGTACTATTCTACTGTCAAATTTTGGACAAGTTGCATCTATTGCCTAGCAGTTGACTTTTTGTGTTTGCAAATTCCGATGCAACACTGTTCTCTCTCGTTAACAGAGTTACCTTTTACTTTACTTGACGAATTTTGGACAATGTAGGCTTGGCTGGTAATTGAATGAATATTTTCTTAATTAGAGGGTATGAAATACCCTCATTGAAAACAACTTCTTCAGCAGTTTTATCTATTGTCCTTCACCTAAGTTTTTATTCCAATAGGAAATTTTTTGTTTTGCAATAAGAGTTGCAAAACTGAAATAAATAATTCTTGCAAAAAAAACCGACTTCAAAACAGATAGAAGGGCACCAATTCTAAACTAAAAATGTAAGAAGTAATTTGTAAGAATTAGATTTGAATCAAATAAAAGATGCGCCAAACTTAGAGGGAAAAATGAAGACTATTTGAATGTCAAGCCTCTCCTCTTTTCATCAGCATCCGTCTTTTATAGGGGCACCATTCAAGCCTCTGTCTACGGTTTCACAGATAGGGGCACACAGATCAAATAACATCACATATTCGGACACCCTTTAATTTACAATTTTAAATTAAAGACCTGTTGTTATACGGGACTTGCCCAGAAAGATTCTTTGTAAATTTCAACTATCTGTCTATAACGGTTAAAAAGTTTAGCCATATATATCAAACTACATGAACTATTGGGACACCCATTACATTATAATTCCAATTATTTTATACTTGCTATCATACCAGAGATAGTAGTGGACATTCTGCCTAATTTTCAAGTGTTTGTGTTTAACGGTTCAAAAGATACGGCCATATAGATCAAATTACATAATTTATGGGGACACCCTTTAATTTCTAAATTCAAATTGTATACTTGCTATAGTGGATTTTGCAATACAGGTTCCTTGTAAATTTCAGCTGTCTGTCTCTAACAGTTCAAAAGTTTGGTCACTCACATAGAATTACATTAACTATTGGGACACCCTTTTAATTCTAAATTCAAATTTTATACTTTTTGTTATAGCTTACTTAGCACTACAGGTTCTTTGTAAATTTCAGCGGTCTGTGTACAACTGTTAAAAAGTATGGCCATATACATCAAATTAAATGAACTATTGGAGCACCCTTTAATTTAAAATTTTGAATATTTTTACATTTTATTATAACGGTCAAAGTAATCGACATTCTGTCAAATTTTCATTTTCAGCGACACGCAATTTGTTAAAATTTTAATTAGGTGCCCTTTACGGTTCTTAATACACGTAAAAAACATGTATGTTGTATGGAGACACCCTTTAATTTTTAATATAATGAACTGTTTTTAAAATGGGACCAACCTGAAAGCATAACCTTTCAAATAAAGGAAAAGTTTTTAAAATCGGTTCAGAAATGGCTGAGTTCTGCGGTTACATACATAAAAAAAGCAACATTCAGACGAATAGATAACCTCCTTCTTTTTTGAAGTCGGTTAAAAACCGTTCGCAATTCATGAGAAATTTTTACAATTTCATTAATTTGCCATTTTAAATGTACAAGATTGTGAATTGGGCTAGTAATATTTTAAATTTTACTACAAATTCTTTATGGGTACTTTGCAAGAGGAACATCTAGCTCAAATCTAGCTAAAACTAGACCTACTATTATACAACCTTCAAGGATCCATTATGTATTTTTTTTTTAAATCTTAGTCATAATACTAGAACGATTTATAAAATTAATGGAATTACAAGTATTTTAGGAGGTAAAGCTTATTTTGGCAGTTTATGAATTTAGTTTAAGTGATATTTAACTTATTGGCAAGTGCTTTGTTCTGAATATTACGAAAAAATTCTTAATAAAAATTTTCGATATCCTATGATTTCATAAACAATTTTATATATATATCAATGCCAATCATGGAAATAGAGTGATAATTTAATTTAACATTGTAAAAACAATTACATTAAACAATTTGGTTTTTTTAAATAATTAAATAGATCGGCCCTAGATAAAGTAAAAAAATAATTGACGAAACGTCGAGAAAAATGCAAAACAAATTGTTTTATTTACATTAAAGGGTTCAGGCCATATTAGCTTAATTATGAAATAAACAAATTAAATTTTTCAATCCGGCATTGCCTCCGCTATTCGTAATTTTTTGTAGGGAGGTTACATTTTATTGGCCGAAAGAAAAGCAGATTCTGGAATCATTTTTTGGTTGAAGTTTTAACAATGAAACAGCTATTATAATATTAGCAAGATTTAAATGTAAAAGTAAGACTCAAGCATATGCTTCAATTTTTTTCATCTAAAACATTATTTATAAAATGTTAATTTAAAAAATGTATATAATGCAAACTGTAGCGGCAACAGAATTTAATAAATAACGAAAATAAAAATATATTTCATTGTCTTCAAGATATTTTTGTTTATGTCGTTTGTCAATTTCTGCTGGAATATCGAATTGAGTTTAATCCTTACAAAATAAAATCATTTAAAGCTTTGCATACATTCCTGGAATATAAGAATGAAGTTCTATGCAATTTTTTTAGTTTTTAAGCTCAAACATAAAATAGAAATAGTAAATATTTGCTAGAGTTTTCAAAAATGTCACGTAAGTTAAGTAGTTGCCAATCACGTAGTTTGGCAATCCCGCATGCTTTCATGTTTATACTGAAGAGTTGTTTCTCGTTCAAAAATAGCTGCATTTCCACCATGATAAATACAACTATTCTGCATCGCATTATTCGTGTGATGAAACAGTTCATGCTGCAAAGATAGAGATTTGAACAAAAACTTTTGTATTCAATTTATATATGTTAAAAAATTTTAAGGAATCTTTTAACAAAAAATGTGATTATGTGAGCAAAATAAAAAATATATATGTGAACATATAAAGATTATATTGTTTAATGGAATCCTTAAGAAATTAGTAATCTATAGTGATCCTTTAGATTTATTAACCATAAATACATAAATATAAAAAATATATAAAATATCAATAATTTTGTACCAAATGTTTAATTAAATGATTCTAAAGTACACGAAAAGGGAGCAATAACTAATAAGTCTGTGTATTTATTTCTACCTATAGACCACTATATAGGGAACACAATAATACTTTTCGAACGCCACTCATAATATGGTTGTGTTTTTATTTATAAAGTTTTTATATGGAAAAATATACACACATATTATTTTTTGTTAAACAATTACCTCTGTTTTTACAGAAATAGCTGTCGAATAGGGACCCATTAAGAAATTGGTCTACTTCGATATTCACCTTATATTAATAATACAACAGGTAGTAACTTTTATCACGTATTATGCCTTTAATGGTATATACACAGAGTGAAATGATCCGGTGTTAACAATTCTGAAAAAAGTTATTTAAACAAAACTATAGTGTAGTTGTCCAAAAAGTAATTTTTGTTAACCAATTAAAGATTTTAATTAGTTTCGGATACAATTTAAATTATTTTTTTGTTCGATTCAATCATATACATAATTACGAAAGAACAAGATAATATTCTAACTAAATAAATAGTTGAATGAATAAAACATTAAATTAAGATGTTTCTAAAACTTAGAAGTGGTTCACTAATTTGTTTCTGTGAATGTTTTACGGTTATACATCTTTACACTGACAAGGTTTAGCTTAAACTTTTCTGTAAATTTAAACTTCTAAAAAATAACACCTAAATTAACATTTTCTCAAATAGGCACAGATTCTCTTTCTCCGTCGCTCATGATGATTATTTTTATTTTAAATATTGAGCAGAATTTGTAGCTTGGTCTTATTTTGATTTCGTCTTATCATCTTATCGCTTGTGTTAATTCGGCTAAGAATGAACTTATGCAATTCTAAAGGTTGTTTATCCCTGGAGAGGGGTTTCGATGTCTTCGTTTTGCCTTTGTCGGTTTAACGCTATATGCATTATAAATCAGCAGGCATTTTAAGCGTTAAAGAAAATATTTTGGGCGTAATCCTAACTTGAAGTCCTGACGTGAAGTCCAAAACAGTTCATCTATAGGTATTTTGGTGATTGCCGAACACTGTTCTCGGGTACTTTCTAATAGTAAAAAAAAAACATTATAGTGATTAGTTTTTCGTACATGTTTCTGTGCACTGACAATTTAAAGTATGAATGTAGTGGTAAGTATGTTGTTTTACACTTCTAAACACTAGTAACATAACCTAACTTTGCTTCAATATATTGAGGAATATATTCAAAAAATCGCCAATCAAACTTAAATCTCACTAAAGTTAATTAATTAAGTTCAGTTTTTGCTTGATATGGGTGTCTCGATGGACTGATTGTTAGTGGTCTAGTCTATCACTCTGGTGGTTGCGGGTTAGATTCTCGCCAAAGACTGGGATTTTGCTGCAGGTTAATGCGTTTGCCCTATGAACTATGTCTATGTACATTAGGGTGTCCCTTATAAGACAAAAAAATTTTTTTTTTCGAATTTCGAAACGCATACCCTATAATTTTTTTATATATAGAAAATTATACCTAAATATGAAATTTTACTCTTCTATCATGATTGTAACCCGTGGCGACTAAGGCAAGAAGTTTTACATAATACAGTAAATGAGAACAATGAAAAAATGAAAAGATGCATTAAGAATATTTTATTAAGAATATTTTAATATTCCAAATTATATGGGATAACTTCTTTTTAAAGTGTTTTTTCTGCAGTCTGGATACAGGTTTCTGTGTTCCTCAACACAGCGCAACAAAAACTGTTTTTGCTCTTCATCAGCAGTAATAAGTCCGTGAAAATCTTCCACAAGTTTGACTGCTCTTTCAGCAGCATCGTTTACCACTCGTAAAAGACTTACTTTTCGTTTGGCTTCCAGAAATGCAGCGTTGTTTATCTAAGACGCCACATTTGTGCGAAGAAAACTATCATCGATCTGTAATCTTGCAAGAAATACTTTGCTTTTACCTGATACAAAGCAATCAAGTGTTTTAGCTGAAATAAAGAAAGGTTGTAATAAAAGTTGTTATAAAAGCATTCAGTACTAATTTTTCAAAAAATATGATTTAACAAATAATCGGTAATCTTTAACGATAATCTTCTCTTATAAAAGTTTTTTCCAATGCCGCTTTGTAATACCTTAAGATGGATAAAATTTGTTCATCAGGAATGTGCTTTCTAACGAAATCGATGCATGGTTCAATCTTATTCGAATCTATATTTTTCCAATTGTCTCTAGTCTTTTTAAAAAGTGGTATTTCTGGAGATCGAACATTTTGCTTAATTTTGGCTTCAAATACACTTTTAAGCACTAACTCATAAATATGATGACGACAAGCGAAAAGCACCAGGTCTCTGCCCAAACTTTTCTCCAAAAGAGCACAAGCGCCATTAAAACGGCCAATGTTCGTTGATGTTGTATCACAACAGATTATTTGCACCTTGTCAATGAGATTCCAGTCATATAGAGCTGTTCTAATAGCTGTTTCTTGGTGTTTACCAGACGAACTCTCCAATTTTGGTACTGCAAGAAGTTGTTCCTTGTCGCTATAAGAAATTATAATTGGCAACCTCTCCTCTTTGGAGCTTCTCACGTCTAAGCCGGGTAAAAGTTTGCCATCCCAATGGACGGTTATGATATCAGGTACGTTGTTCTTAAAGTCACTTTTTATAGTTTCTGCACGTGATTTTCTCATTTGTGTACGAATTCGCTGAATGGAAGATTTATTTATTGCAAAATCGTCGCATTTCAGATCCAATGCCTCTAGGATAGCCTGAATAATATAGACAGAATCTCTTATACTTAGCTGGCACCTGTCTAAAACTGCGACTACCTTTGGTGTTATCAGATTTTTTCTTCCTCTTTTTGAACTGTCGCTCTGCAAACTTGTGCTTGCCTCTGGCTGGATTTCGTCGTCGTGGGAATATTGTGAATCTTCGGTATCAGAATTTAATATTTCTTCCACGTCTAAAACTTGTCTGCATTCAGCATATGATGTAGAAGTCGATGCAACTTCCGAAAATTCTTGTTGCCTTAATTTTCTTGTTTCTTCGAGTAATAACCTTTTTCTAGATCTTTCCTCTTTGTCTGCCAAGTTTTTATCTATGCCAGCAAAGCAACCCGGTCTACCCGGCTCTCTCTGTAGCTTCAAAAATGCTTTATCCTCTTCTATTTTGATAATTTGAAGGGCAGCAGCATGAGCAATATCAAATAGGTTATCAAGATCACTTTCAAAATTACTTTCACGGGTCCTATAAATATCGAGACTTTTCTTACAAATTTTTTGCAACTTTTTCCAAAGCGTATATTTATCTAAAAGCTTCTTGACACAGTTCGGAATTGCCTTTGTAGGAATTCTTGCCTTCTCCCAAAAAATTACACATTCTCTAATTACTAGATTTGCACTTTCTCTAAGATCGAGCTTGACTTCGCGCATATTGTAAAAAAGCACAGCGAGAACTTGTCTATTAGATGGTAGTTTAGCACCATTAATTTGATGACAAGGCATTCCGATGAGAAAAATTTTTTGTTTTCCACTTCGTAATTCGACGGACATTTTTTTAGTTAAGGCACCGAACTTTATAAAACACACTATTGAAATTGAAAATTGCCACCGCAAACAATACATTAATTTGACAGTTGAGCAAAAAGGAGAATCACCTTTTTAGATAAACAAATATATATGAAAGCTTATTTTTTTGAAAGCAATGTAAACGATCGCAAGTCGCCACGGTTTACCATTCTTGTATCAATGTAAAATTTTTTCTGGTGGCTTCTTAGATTATTTAGAAACTTTTTAGCGGGTATGCGCAAAAAAAAAATGACGTCCAAAAATAAGGGACACCCTAATGTACATACATCAGAGCACCAATGAAATAAATGGGATTTGCAAAAGTATTATTTTTTGCATTCCCCGTGCATATTCGATTAAAACTTGAGATGTTCATAAACATTTTGTAAAAAAAACCCGGCCACGTCCCTCGGACATAAGTGGTAAAAATGCCCTTAGAAAGCTGTACAAAAGATAGCTGGCTTTATTATTCAACTAGTTGTGCCCACACACGTTGTGTGTGCATAGCTGCCAGATTTGACGATTTTAGTTCCTAGAAATGACATGATGATGATAGGGCGATTTATAACCTAATTTGGACGTTTTTAAATAATTCAAAATTTGCAAAATGTATACTATTAAAGCAACCTTGAACTCAGTATAGCTCTTGCAAAATAAAAACAATAACTTGTAAATAATAAAATGTGTCTGTAATTCTTTGGCCTTGTGTTCTTCTTACGCTTGTCTTCCATCTATGGCAGTTGGTAATCGAAATGGAATACAAAACAGCAAATTTTAGAATCTTTGTCTTTCTGTATGTATGTCTGTCTGTGTTTGCATCACATAAAAACTACTGGATGAAGTTTAGTAAAATTTTGTAAGGTGGCACCTTAGTATCTCGATTTAAATAAAAAGAAAAAGTAGTGAAAGTACGCAAATTAACCGATTTTTTCAGCTTGTTTATAATTCTCTTAATTTTTATTTACAGCTTTGACTTTATTTTCAAGACTTGATTTTGAAAATAAACTCAAAGGTCTAGACCAAATTAATTTAATATTATTAATGAAGAAAAAAGTTGGTTTTCTAAAATTATAAAAAAAAATTCGTATTTTTTGGAAGACACTGAAAGACAAGAGCTTAAAACTGAATCCAGGCAATTAAAATTAATAGACCTAAAATAAATATATTTTTTTATTATTGCATTATTGGAAAAAATATCAGATTATAGTCTTTAGTTTCCCATTTTGACATAATTTATTAAAAAAATCCTTGTTTTATCACATTCTTCAGCAAATGTGGAAAGATTATTTAGGTAAACAAAAATAAGACTAAAGTAAGATAAATCTCTGTATTCATAAGAATTCTGTTTTATTAGTAAGATTTGTTAATTTAAGAGTTTTTTATATATTTTACCTTTAATTAAAAATGGTTTATTGGTAAAAATGCGTTTGACGATTTTTGACGATTTTAATAAACAATTTTGACTATAATGACGATTTTTTCCCAAAAATTTGGCGATATAACCTATAAAAAATATCAGCTATGACTACACCTTCTATTTATTTGAGCTACCCATACACGACATGTATTTTACATATGACTTTTTAACTGTGTGAGTCATATGTAATTCTGTATGTCTGCCATAATTTTTGTTTTACAGAATACTTTTTATATTTGGTCACAAACGCACATGTACAATAACGTCTGACTTTTTACTGTACAGACACCCAAACCGTTGCGCTATAGAATTATTGGCGACTTATCCATTTTAAAATTTATTTTTAATCTAAATGTAAAGAAGTTAAGTTTGTATTAAATGATGATACACGATTTAAATATTTGTTGTCAAATAGACAAAATTAGTTAAGAGCCTTTAGCCGGCTAAGGCTTCTGCCAATATTTAACCACTGTCAATTTTTTTCACACGGTAAAGGTTTTAGGGAACACTGAAACACTGTTGATGTCAGATGGTTTGTCAGATCAAAATAGACCATGCTCTAAATGAAATTTTGTTAGATGACTTTTCACATGTATTTTACAGAAGCAATGTTTTAACAGACACAAACGACAGGTTTGTGTTTTACAGTGGGAAATTTGACATGTCAGACGTAAAAACATGTCGTGTATCGGGTAACTTTGGCTCTTTGTGTGCTACTTGATTATACCAATTTCGTCAAAAATTATTTTTGCTAGTTGGCTTGGGATTTTATAAATTATTTCAGTCTTTAGAGTAGTGCCCTAAACCATTTGAAATTTTTTTAAAATGACTCATTCTAGTTTTATGAACCCATGAAAATATAAAGCGTCGAGTATATTGCGACATATGTTTTTTTTTTTTTATTTTAAAATTATGTAAATAAAATTTTCATTAAATAAAGTTGTATTGTTGAACAAGGATTACTTCTCATTTAAACGATACTAAATATTTTTACAATTTGAGAGTATGCTCTGCATAGAATAAACTGTAAGCCACTATGTTATTTTGTTTCTTTAACTGATACTTTGAAAGTAAATAATGTAGGGATTTAAAAGATTATAAAGTTCTGTAAGAATACTTTGAATATATCTTGATATAAAACAACGACTTTTCTGTCATAATTTAGCAGACTTAACATTGTTAACTAAGGCATTTATATGTGATCATCATTGAAGCAATAAGGATTTTAGATAATAGTAACTTTAAAGATTATTTGTTTGTCTACATAAATAAAACAAAAACTTTGATTGTTTTACAAAAACTGAGGGACCTAAACTAAATTTTGATGCATTCTTTTTGATTTCGGATGAAGAAATTTATCACTTATTTCTACTGTTACTCTGCCGAATCTAAAGCAGTGACCCCGAACAATATTTTTACATTTACATTTTTATTTGTTATTTTTTACTGTTGAAAGTTAAAATATTTTTGCTGAATTCTGAAAACAAGTGTGGAAACCAATGTGTGCAATTTGCAGAATATGCGAAATATTTGTGTGCAAGTTTTTAGTTAAGTGGTTAAGTGGTGTAAAAATGAAACAGTTAAAGAGAGTATTTTAAATTCATTATCATAAAGATTGGAAAAAGTTTAAATGCGTCCACAACATATCTACAAAGTAAATGCAAAATTAAATTTAACAGCCTAAATAAAAAACTTATTTGAGAAAGGAATAAACATCTCGGGTATTCTCAGGTATGAATATTTTTATTTTATTAGTCAATATTTAAAGTTTTTTTTTTAATAAAATTACAATTAAATAACATTTATTTCTGAAGCCCATCATAAAGATGCTAAAAAGGCATCTTAAATGAATTTGGTAATTTTTTTATGTAAAAACTTTGAACGACGTACACAATATTGATCGTTCCTTTAATTGAATTCAAGGCAATTGTGTGTTTTGTTGCAAAAAATAAATATATACAGAACAAAAATTTCTTCAATAACAACTTTTATCAGAACAAATAATTTTTTTTTGTTACCTGAAATGTAAACAATTTGATTATAACTAAATGTTCACTGAGCTGAAAACCATACCACTATTCGAAGCTACCTTTTAGCTAATTTCAAAGTTTTCCATTTAAATATCGAAAACTCTTCAAAGTTTTAGTGCACTTTGACTATATTGCATTAAAATTAAAATTAATTGTGCAGAACATACCTGTGAACTACTATTGCAGACACAAAGAAGATTTTTCCTAATAAGTGAATATTTCAATTATTAGAAAAAATCAAAGTAGTACAAACTCATTTGAAAGTCATAAAAATTTAGTTTTTTAATATTTTTAATGTTACTGTTTTTAACTTTAATCCAATGACTAAAGTCAAATATGAACACAAAAAAATGAGGATTATAAGGAAAAAGCTAGTTAGCAAAAATGCAAGTAAAAATTATATTTTAGTTCCCCTTGAAGAAATGTTGCTGCATACATTTAAGATGCCTAATTAATTCTAAAAGTTTTTTTTACCATTTTCTTTTACATATAATTTTGGCGAGTGGAAAACTAAAAGTAAAACATAAAATCGTTATTTGTTGCTGTTAAGTCGTATTTTCTATTACTTAAAATTTTGCACAAATTTTTTTGTACAAAATTTTTAATATAATATCTGTGATTTTTTCGAATAACAGCGTAAGTAGATTTTGTCGATTTTGAGTTGTTGATGCCATATTACTTCATTTTAGACAAAATGTGGGCCAATTGGATTTATCTTACATTAAACACAAAGTATTTAAATAGTTTTACAGTGCTAACAAAATATTTTGATACATATGAAAATTGTTTTTTGATGGAATGGTACACTGCACAGTGGGGCAGAAGCAAAATATTTTGGAAATAACCTAGTTAATTATAAACGGCCTGACCGATTGATCCAAAATTTGACATGAGCATAACAGAGGAGTATCTTAACTTAAGTTTTGTTTATTGAGTTAAAAACTAGACGACTTTCAATATAAAAAATAAAAAATTATTGCATTTTTGTGTACTTTAGCGCAAAAAAGGCCATTACGATTATTTTTTATAGAAATCATTTTCTAAGGAATATATTAAAATTTTATATTTTTGCATAACTCAATCATTTTAAATTATTATTTTGTAGTTATTGACAGGACCTTTAAGATCATGTATAATTTTTAAAAATCTGAATAAAACTGAAGAAATAGCAAGCTGTAAAAGAATTTTCAGGTGCTAGGTTTCCAACTTTGAGACCACATAGCTCCACCCCTGGAGGGTACACATACTAAAAACTTAAGTTCAAATACTCCTCCGTTATGCTCGTATCTAATTTTGGATCAATCGGCCTAGCCCGTTTATAAATGACTAGGTTATTTCCAAAATATTTTGATTCTGCACTGTGCACTGAACCAAAAATTTACCTAAATACTGTAAAATAGTGGAATTGAAGAAAAAATGTTTATAAAATTTCCTATATTGAAAAAAAATAATTCAATATGACTATTTTCTTATCGTTACTTAATTAGGTGTAAATATAATAAAAAATAAGTTAAATTAACTAAAACTGTTAGAATTATTAATATTTTTTTTATTAATTTTTTTCTTTTTCACATCTTTATCACCATTATATAAAAATCTCAGGGGCCGAACATAATTGTATTTTTTTTATTTCAGATAAAAAGGTTACGAAAAAAAGTTTTTTCATTTTAAATAAACATTTTGTCAACAAATTTTTTTTTTGGTTAGAAATAACAATTATAAAAATCATTTCTTTGTTTTGGTTATCATTGACAATACAAAAATCAAAATATAAATTTACTGATACTGAATTTGTCTCAAGAAAATCAGTAAATTCATATAAAAAATGTCTATACTAATGACAACAATTTAATCTTAAGTATTGCGATTACCAACGAACGACATTTGATTTTATTTATAGAGATATGATAACCAAAAAAAGAGAGAAACTTATGTATTGGTTATTTTTCACCAAAAAATCTTTTCGGTTGATATAATGGTTATCTGCAACTAAAAAAAAATTTTGGTGGATATAATGGTTATTTATAACCAAAAAAACAAAACTCTCACTAAATTTGGTTGCGATGACCAGAATAAAATATATCTTAAAGAAATGGTTAATTATAACCATTTTATAAATTTATCAATATTAATGGTTAAAATGATTTTTTTGTAACTTATCTTATAATTGTTACGTCCCTGAAAAATCTTCAATGTAATCTGAAAATAAAACTGCATAAAATTAATGACTTTTTAGCCTTATTCCTCTTTTAAAAAGAATAAACAAATAAGGCTCTCAGTTTCAGTTGCGGGCATTTGATATGAAATTAAAATAAAAAAGATATGTAAATTGATAAAACAAGAGTGGCCTACACTTAACTTTACCATACTCAATGGAACGAGATATTTTTATGGATATATTACATAAAGAATATGAGTTCAAAGTATATTCGAATCAAAAAATTAATTAATTTCGGTTTGGGGTGGTAGGTAAACTACCCCTTGCCCCTTCCCAATTATGGCCAAAATTTACACAGCTCTTCATCTCCATATACTAAATTTCATATACTAAATTTCGTTTTAATTTATCATACGATATGACCTGTAGAGCTTTCACAAAATTTGGGAGTAAGTAAACTAGACTTTGCTTCCTTGCGATTATGCCCAAAATTGATACCGCGCTTTATCTACATATACCAAATGCACATACTTAATTTCATATGTCAAACGATATGACCTAAAGAAGTGGAGAATAGAGGCGAATGAACAAAAATGCACCCATATAACTTTCACGCGGCGTAGGGACTAATGCTCTCCTACTCGTATTCACATAAATAACCAAATAATACTGCAGCTTTCAGACGTAA
Organism: Phasia obesa; assembly: GCA_949628195.1. Taxonomy (NCBI): domain Eukaryota; kingdom Metazoa; phylum Arthropoda; class Insecta; order Diptera; family Tachinidae; genus Phasia; species Phasia obesa. Next base: position 35,520,660 of record OX451216.1, read on the forward strand.
AATACCTGAGTATACATCTTGATCGGCGTCTTTTCCTGCCCGCACATTATAGGGATGGCCCCCTGACGGTTGCTACAAATGATGGCAAAAACCGTGAAACAAGCATTATTTTTGTCTAGCACTGGCTGGACCTAATAAATATATATTAAAAATTATATATATTAAAGTATATATTTAAGAGTATAATTTTTTATTTTAGACTTAAGTTATGAGTAATTATTGTTAGTTAAAATATATTGAGATACATTAAAAAAAGTGGTTGAGAGAACCTTGTGAAGACCAAATAAAAACTAAAAATTACTTGATATTACACAATTGGATGAAATAACCTGGTGGAGAACCAAATTAAACCTCACTTTTTTGATGTGGTGCAGTACCAATATAAAAAAAAAATAAAAAAACTAAGATTATTACTGGTGGAGGCCAATAATACTCTAGGAGTCCACTCTGGTGACCTACTTCCTGTGAAAAGGTAGAGGATTTTCCTGAGGATAGGTCCTATATGTTGTTAGACCCTGGCAATATAACTTACTAGTGTTGGCCATTTTTAACTAAAACCCCCCCCATTATATTATATTATATTTCTTTTTGACTTTTAAAGTTATTTCTAATAAAACTGGAGTGGCATACACTCAACTTTATCATACCAAATGGAAACAGATATTTTTATGGATATATTGAATAAAAAATATAAGTTCAAAGTATATTTAAATCGAAAAAAAAAAATATTTTCTATTTGGGGTGTTAGGTAAACTAACCCTCGCCCCTTCCCGATTATAGCCAATATTTATACAGCTCTTCATCTCCACATACCAAAGGCACATACTAAATTTCGTTTTGATATGTCATACCTTATGACCTGTAGAGCGTTCACAAAATTTGGGGGTAAGGAAACTACCCCTTGCCCCCTACCGATTATGTCCAAAAACTATACAGCTCTTCATCTCCACTTACCAAAGGCGCATACTAGATTTCGTTTTGTCAAACGGTATGACCTGTACAAACTCCACAAAAATAGTGGCATACACACCCAACAGACATCATCGCGAAAATAGTCAAAATGGATTCAGGACACCTCTAAACGTATAAATCCGTCAAAATTCCGATTTCGATTTTTTTCATGATTACTATACTTTACCTTATACTACGTATAGTAAAGTAAAAAAACTTTCTGTCAAAACTTCATTACCTTCTATTTTCTTTGATTTTTCCTATTTTAATTTTAATGAAAAATTATTTGTTATCCCAAATAAGACTATAATTTTTTCTTTTATTTCATGTAATGCAAATCATATTTGTGTAACTTTAGGTCTCAAAGTATCAAACTGTCAATATCTGGAAACAATTTTCCTAAACAGTTACCATACATGGAAAACTATTTTGTATAGCTATTCATGAATTTTCTATTCCTGTTTATATGCATAAAATATTTATTTGTATTGCTGCTCTTGTTCGTTATATGACCCTAAAATTGTTTATTATAAAATTACATTTAAAGGAAATAAAAATTGTTGTCGAAATGGTTTACGAAATTTCCTTTTCTATAGTGGGGGGTTTATATCAAGGATTTCCTTTTTTTGAAATGAATTGTCGTTCGTTTGGTCAGAGAATGTTTTATTTGTTTAACCATGCGTCTGTATTAAGCCAAAGGAGTAAAAAATATAATCGAAAAAAAAATTGTAGGAGAAATAATGTTGTAGAGTTTTTACTATGTAAAATAATTTTCCTTTTTTTTCAAACATAAAAAATGGCCATAAAAATGATGTTTACTTGTAACAAGTAAACAAAATGCATGGATGGACAAGTTTTGTGTAATTTTATTTGCTTAAAAATCTTAATAAAAAATACACACTAGTTTTTTATTACAATGTAAAAAGGGGTTAAATTCTTGATTATATGGAAAATTCCATTTTTCAATAAAAATAAACTAAAATAAACACTCTAAAAACAGTTTGAACTCATAGGTATAAATATAGATTGAAATTATATTTGCCTTGAAAGTTAGACAGGAAGCAACGACCATAAATTATCGTATTTTATATTCAACATAGTACTTCATTTTTATTTTTACTTTAACATTTTTAAATTCTGTTTATTTTCAATTTCATTTTACGGTAGGAGCACTTTCCCTCAGACTTGAAGTTTTTTTTTCTAATTACAAAGGTAACGAAGTTTAGTAAATGCAGATAGTGAAAAAGGCCTTCGAGAAAAGTAAATATTATAATGTATAAGTTGTTAAAAAGGTATTGAACTTGTTGTAAGTTTACACTTAAAAATAAATAAATATTTTAAAGTTACCGCACTCATTCAAAGTTAAATTTTCCCATAATAGTATCCTTGAACCATTCTACTTTATAAATCAATAATTCATTATGGCTTCAAAATTAGATTTTACGAAAGTACACAGCATTGCTGCTAAGTTGATCAGTTTTAGTAAGGCAATTCCAAAGTTTTGAAAAACAAAATAGCTGTATATAAGTTTGGCTTACGATTGTGTTAATATGAATTTTCTAAGTAAGGCAATTATTGAGAGTGATTTTTCTCTCTTTATTAAAATATTAAACTTCGTCAGCATCCTTACAATATTGTGTTTGCTTTTGTTTAAAAAAAAAAAAACTACATGAAAGACTTACTTTTTTAGTGCTTCAGTTATGTATTTACGTAATGTATTAACTTTATATATAGGTTCTCATCCCTACTAAAATATAACGCCTTAAATTATGCACATTAGTAAAATTGCGTACTTTCGCTACTTTTTCTCCACTTTCTTTTGGAAATAACTATCCTATATCAAACTGTGTAATTTTTTAAGTCATGGCAAAATAACCATATACGAACACCACTACGTCATAAAAGACCAAAAAAAAAAGACCCCTGTCTCCCAGTTTTGCACAAAGTCCTCCAGGTTTTTTTTATGGGCCCTCAAAGATGTGGGGTCTCGATGTCATTTTTGCAAAAAAATGATCATTTACTCAAGCTCATATTTTTCAAACCGTTTGAAATTTTGATATACTCTCTGAGGCAATGTTGTAGCTCTTGTCATAAAGAACAAAAATTGTTAACATAAAAAAAGGTAAAAAATATTGAATTTTTTTTGTTCTTTATGACAAGAGCTACAACCAAATCCAACAACAAATCCATCCAGTAGTTTTTACGTGATGCAAACGCAGACAGAAAGACATGAAATAAGTTACTCTTTTATTAATATTTATAGATATAAAAAACATAAAAAATAAAAATAATTAAAAAATCAAATTCATATTATAAATTTCTGTTTATCTCATTTCATTCTCGCCACTTAATTAGGCTAATTTTCTGGGAAACAGAAATATTTTTAATCACTAATCTACAAATCTATACATACATATAAAATAGTAACAAATTTCCTGTCTGTATGTCTGTCTGTCCTTCATTGTTTGTGTTCGCATTACGTAAAACTACTGGATGGATTTTAACGAAATTTTGTAAGAAGGTATCCTTATCCTAGTATCCTTATTCCAATATAGAATACATTTTTTCTGCAAAAATATTCTATTTCCAAGAGAAAATGGAGACAGTGAAAGTACGCAGTTATTTTAGTAGTAAAGTAAATACTGAAGTACTAACTGATATGCAGCATAGTTTAAGGCGGCACTAAAAAAGGGTATTTGGAGTGAATTGCTTTCAAAGCAAAATAAAACAAAATATTGCAAGGACGCTTACGAAGTGGCGGGCACAGCTATTGTAAATGTAAAATTATTAAAGCTAAAATTCTACACTAAAACTCTTTTGTTAAAAATAAATTCGGTAATCGTATTTTTTAACATTTGCTTGAAAAGGATCCATTGGTCCAACTAAAGAGAAACAATTTTGAATATTTTAAATATTTGAATTTTGAAAATTTTGAATATTTGAATGAACATTGCTAGCTAGGGCATAGCTAGGGCAGTATCCCATTATGAAATCCCATAATACCTAATTGGTTTGAGTATCGACATGTACAGTAGTGTGCAATCTAAGCTCATTGTAGAGTTTCTCCAATAAGCTAGTTTAGTTCGACTGTTAACTTCATTTGTGTAAACATGAAATCTATGTGGTTTTTCCAATTGAATTACCGTTGAAGATGTATACCCAGGTATATAACATATGCAAGCTGCGGTATTATTTAGTTATTAACCCTACCAGGTTCAAGGCTTACTGGTACAACTGATCCTACATGGAATTTATATGTTCATAAATATATAGGCAGGTGTATCAAAAGTGTATGTAAATGTGTTTAATGGTAGAAAAAATTGTGAATTAAACATAAAAAGATACATATCCGTATATATTTTGGGTAAAAATATATCGTATTTTTGTATTTATCATAGCTAATCAAATGAAAGTTAGGCGCGGCATTCAATGCACGCACATTTGGCATGTGGATGTTGTAGACATACCGGTTTTTTTTTGGCAATACATGCAAAGGAACCGAGTTTTTTGCAGCTTTCTATTAGACTTATAGCAGAGGGAGCAGGAGATGCAGAGAAAATGCCATGAAGCCAGTCATCTATCGGTGAACTGTCGCTATAAATTAAATGCTTAGGTTGAATGCCTCGTGCAATGGCATTCGCTGCTCTCTGCCAATTCCATAAGGAAGACACGTTTCCGATTGTTCCTCTTGACATGAGACAATTTTCATGAATAACAAATGCAGCCATGCCCAAATATGTGAGCATGTTTATCATATTATAGAACAGAGCGTACGGCTATCGGTTTGTTCCCCTTTTGCTAGTATAATTACCAAGTATATGATCCACAGTGTCGACTCCAGATTTATACTTATTATAATCTAAAATTTGAAATGGCTGACTCGACTCTTCGGGATTCTAATGTTCGTTCGAAATAAGAACCACCATTTTTAATTTTTTGTATGAGCAAAGCGCGATATTATTGTTGCGCATTGTTCCTACACACGCCAACCTTTTTATCATCAAAACAGCAGCCAAATCATAAGAAGAGATGAAATGATTTGCATATACTGTTCGACCAGAACCGACAAATTTTCAAACGATGTTCTTCAATAGTTACCTGTGCACCTGCGCATCAACCAAAAGATGTGTATATTCGTTACAGGTATCGTCCATAATCCTGGTGCCATATTCTGTAATTCTCGTAGCTAAATCTATCGCTAAAATTATAAAAAATGCACCAACAAATTACGAGTATTCTGACAACAACAATCATAATTTGTTTGTGCATTTTTAGAATTTTAGCGATAGATTTAGCTACGAGATTTACATAATATGGCATCTGGTGTCAGGATTATTGACACCATAGACAGCATATCTCCTGGTCTTTTTGGTTTGTTTCACGTTCAATTATACTATACTTATTTGATAACAGAGCTCGCCGAACGCGGCTCCTTATCAATGACGACGAATTCAAGAACATTGGTGGGAGCTGTAGCGCCTTCATAGAAATCTTCTAAATCCTCATCATGGTGGTCTTCATCCTCTGTTTTTCCGATAGATTTTGATAAATTCGGTGCAATTCACCATTTTCATTATGTCATCATCGATAATAGATGCTGACGTCAGTTTGCTTCATCTAACCAAAGGGAAATAATTACCTATTTACATCTTTTCTTTTTCATAGCAACAACCTAGGTCTGCACAGACCAGCTTGGTATGTATGAACCATATCATTTGTAAACATGAATAAAACCGAAAATACCCATATAAGCGGTAAAATTGCATACTTATTGTATTCGCCGTAGTCGTTTCTAGGAAGTCATGGAAGAGCTTCATTTTTGATCATTTACCTTTATTCCCCATTTCTTTAAACATTTTTCCAAATTAAGTACATGGTATTGTAAATGTTGTGATGCTACCTCATTAATACTTTAAAAAGGCTGCGTCATCTGCAAATGTTGATGTGAGCACTCCTTGATCCTTAAACTAAGTTTTAGATGTTTACCACTTATGTATATAGTTATAATGTTAGGCCTTATTCTGAAATACATATAATACATAATACGTAAAACAACAACAAAATATCAAAATTTTTTTTTTTTTCATACGAAATTTGCACAAAAATTTTGTATGAGAAATAAAAATAAATTTCTAAAATTTTTGATGATTTGTTTTGGGTGTAGCTATCCAATAGATCCATCATATTCATAGTACGGTTTTAAAAATAAACATTTACATATGTACGTATATATGAACACCCTTTTATTTTAATCATTTCTTGTTATAATTACATTCTATGTAAAAATTTCAAGAGTGTATTTATTACAGTTCCAGTGATAAACGGCTGTGAGAGACGAATGGACCGACCATTTATTTTCATTAGATGTTATTTTTATTTCTCTTTTTCACTTTTTCTATTTTTAAATCTTCTTTCTTATAATTTTTTTTTGTACAGATTCAAAAATCGCCGTTAAATATAATTGCTTAAATGTCATTACCCCAATCTTATGTTCCATAATTTGTAATATGTTTGAAGAATCCTCCCATATTGTGTTTACTTTAAATAGCCTTTTGTGTTTTTGAAAGCAATAAATGCCAAAATCATTTGTACTTACACTTAGTTAGGCAGAAATCAAATGTATATTTAATGAGATTTAATTTAGGTTGTTCCGAAAAAAAAACGAACTTAATTATTTATGTAATTATTTTTTTAATATATGTATCTCTTCAAAAGTCTGTTAAAAACTTTTCAATAACTCTGAGAACTTTACAAAAAAAAGTATTTTTTTATTAGATATTAACTTTGTTAAAAGTTAGCTTACTCTAGTTCTTTTCTAAACTCAATAAATGATTTTTTGTTGCCGTTGCATTTAAAACCTTGTTGCAAGAAAAGTATGTTCGATGAATGATTTTATTTCCTTGCATCTGTTTTATCTGTAAAGTAAGTGTTCGTAATGAAAAATAATTATATGATTCATCTATCTGTTTCTCTGAAAGCTGTTTGTAATTATGTGCTAAATACCAATTAAAACACAGAAATATGTGTAAATATTTTTCGAAATTTCATTCATTGCCATTATCTTTGATTTAGTATAGCAAGAAAACTGTGTTGAATTACAATGCACTGATTGTAGATCTTGTACATTTGCAGTTGCTTTTTTTTCTCCTTTTGCAATGTTTATTGGGTCAAATAAACAAACAGTTATTAACTGTTGTAGTATTCGTGTCGGCTTCTGGAAAATAATTTTTAAACAGTCAGTCTCAGGCTTGCATGTGTTTGCATTTAATGCAACTATTTAAGAATTTAATTTGTGTATACAGGGTATATGCAGAAGAAAAATAGAATAGTCAACTTTTTATTGATAAAATTTTGTTTTTAATTGATAAAATATTGAAAATTTATTAAAGTTCTATGACAATACATTTTAAAATATAGCTTATAATTTAGGATCACATAGTGAGGAAATCTTTGTTGAAAAAAACCTCTTGTCTAATATTAGATCCGTTTTGTAGTTATTTGCAACAACAAAAAAACATAATATGTCTTTTTTACGCAAAATTATAAAAATGATGTTGAAAGTGTTTATTTTTAAAGAAATTATGCATAAAATCAGTGCCATATGTCTAAATAACATCAAAGTGTTTAATATTCAGCATATCTGTCTAAAAACGGAAGAAAAATATTATGAAAAAGCTGTCATAAAAAGAAAAAATTATTAAAAGTAAAATTCTAGTATTTAAAGTATTTTATAAGTAATAACTATTATTATTTATTATTAATAATTTGTTCTTTTCATTTGGACCAATGAATTCTGCTTATTCAGTTTTATATATTGCAGTATAAAAAATGTTTTAATAAATCTAAATAAACATATCGTTACCTTACTCGGAAATTGTAGCTTAAATGGTTAGCACATTGACTACTAAGCAATGGTCACGAGTTCAATACTAAGCCATGGCAACATCATTTTTTCTGATATGCATTAATTTCTCTTTATAATAATGCATATCACAGCGCGCTCCTTCGCCGGTATTACCACAAAGCACTAAATCGCCGGCGAAGTAAAACAATTATAAATTGGCTATGTTCGCTTAAAACTAATTCGCGTAAATAACACCAGAGGCGGTTGCTAAAAATAATCACAATATGCAATTACAGAGTTGTCATAAGTGAAGGTTTACTAAAACACTAACCATCTGTTTTATCTACTACTATCCATTTCCAAAGGAAGAAACGCAGTTAATATAGGCATTAATTGCCTGAGTATTACTTCTCTTTAGAAAATAAAATTTAAAAAAATATGACAAGGCCGGTTGAAAGGAACAATTTTTTTCTAATAATGTCTTTTCTTTTTAAGTTGGATTATAAAGGTTTTTTTTGAACCTTAAAAATAATAAAGCTTTATATGGAATGAAGTGGAAGGTGGATTAGGTGCTGAAGAATTTTCGATCATCTGAATGTACTTCATCGAAAAAATTATTTTTTATACTGACGGCTGTACCTACCAAAATCGAAACACCATAATGAGCAATGTCTTGCTGAATTCAGCAGTTCAACATATCATATCGATTCAAAAAAAAAAATCTTGCACATTGAGCGTGCAATTAAAAATAGAAATATTGCTGTCCCAACTGAATATATATATATATGCAGAAAAACCCGGAAAAAGCCTGAACCATACGACGTTACATATTTGGACTCTTTATTTTTTAAACATCTCATCACCTTGCAATTTTGTAAAAGGATTCGACCTAGACGAGGTAAAGGAGATCACAAGGTAACGGATATTCGTGTAGTTATATATACACCAAATTGTGAAATAATGTATAAACTTCGTTACACCGAAGAGTGGAAAAATTTACCACAGAAAATAAATAAAAATATAAAACCTATTCATTTTTCGAGTAGGGAACCACTCTACAACGAAAGAAGGAAAATGATCTACCATATCTATTTTTTTAACATAGGAAGCTTCCGCTTAAAGTAAATACACCTAATTCTATTTTTACACGGTTTGAAAATAAAAAAATATTTTTTTTACACGATTTTATTCCATTTAGCACGATTCAAAATATTTTGAGCTTAGATTTTATTTGTAAAATTTATGTTTTGCGAAATATTTTCATATCAAAAATTTAGAGGAATTCTCGTTTTGTGCATACAAGCATTTTTACTTGTTAGAGCAATTGAAATGTGTTAATAATTTGTGAACTATCGATGCATCTCTAAAAGAAGACGTTACAAATAAAAAACTACAACGTAAAGCCATTTCTTTGGAAAACAAAATTGAAATTTTAGATCGCCTTCGAAATGGAGAAGGCTCAACATTTCTTAGCAAAATGTTCGGTTTAAACGAAGCTACAGTAAGAACTATATCTGAAACGAAACTATCTATTCAGTCTTCATCATACACTACAGATGCAAATAAATATGATTTAGTAAAATAAACATGATTTCCTGTTCTTAAAAAAATTCTCGTTTTTCACTAATTTTAATAGGTTTTTGAGATGAGGAACCAATCATCTATTTTTGTATACGATCAATGTCTTTTTTTACACGGAATTTTCTGGAACCAATCTACCGTGTAAAAACAGAATTAGGTGTACACTATTGAATTCAACATAATCGTATAATTTTAAGCAATTGGATGTTCCCCATATCTCAAACTAATAATTCTTATTCTTATTTATTGTTAACCAATTAATATTTTGTTTATCAACACCAACAAAATAACTACATTCTTGTAAAAACCAAATACGTTTATTTTTTTAATAGCTATATTGAGCTTTTTTGGTTACAGCGAACACCGCTGCAACGAATTATGCTTCATAAGGAACAATTCCTTAAATTAAATTCCAGAAATAAAATAAAACATATTAAAGGAAAAGATGCTAAGTCCCTACTAAAAAAATTAAATATCAAAGAACAAATGTGCTAAGTCCCAAAAAGCCTATAAGTCCGCAATTGATTTGTTTTTAAATGCTACGACTAACTGGTAATTTAAGAAGATGGACTAAAGAAGAAAGGTGTATTTACAGATTTTCGAGAAGTCTACTAAATTTATGTAAACATATTAAACATATTTCGTATAACATTTAAGAAAAGTATTAAAAATATAGATGTCTAATTTTAGGTCGAAAATATTCGGTAAGGCCTTACCTGCTATTATTGAAAATGTTCAATTTTGTGCCTCTCACTAAAATGATTATATTAATTATCAAAATTGTAAAAGTTTAAAAATTTAATTTTTTTTTCTAATTAATATTTCTCTTCTTTTCAATTTAAAATATAATAAAAAAAAAAATATTTTTCTTTGATCAATATGATTCATTGGATAAATTAAAAAGTTAATTTAAAGAAAATAAACATTTAAATCAACTCAATAATTTAATTAATAATAAAATTAAAAACAACAAAAATAATTGTATCAAGCAAAAGAGTTATGGAATTTTTGATTTTAATTAACTTAAATCTGAATTGAATTAATAATAAAGTGTAATTAAAACTGGAACTAAAAACAACTAAGGACATGTTTAAATGAAGCAAAGAAATTATGGAATACTAGCTGTGCCCGCCACGTCGTGAGTGTCCTGATTATATTTTGCTCAATTTTGCTTTGAAAGTATTCCACACCAATTGTAAGACTCTTACTTTTATAGTGCTTTAGTTATAGTTTATGTATTTACTGTATATAAAGGTACCCGTCCCTGGATAAAATTCTAAAATTTAGAAAAAATTCAAAAATTCTAAAAAATATTTTAAAGCTCTATAATAGGTGTTTAAAGTGAAAATACAAACCAAATACAAATTTTATTCAATTGGCGCCATCTGTTGCGTAATTTTCTTTAAAATATCCTGCTTCTAAAAATAAAAGGTCCCACTTTCAAAATTGCGTACTTTCACTGGTTTTTCTCCACTTTCTGTTGGAAATGAGAAATTTTTACCTGTCTATTTTAAATTACATTTAATATTTCCATAAGAACTAATTACAAAAAAAATTGTGGTAATATTTATTTGTAGTACAATATTTGCGCCACTCTTCTAAATAATATTAAAAATAGTTAATTTTTACACGAATATTTCTCTTAAAATAATTGATGGAAATTACTTCAACAAACAACTTTAATGCTACAGCAATCAATGGATTAATACCAAATGCATCGGAGCTGTAGCTCCTCTATATCTGCTTTGTAAAGATACATACTTTATTATGCTCATTTTCAATATTTAACATTCCATAAAACTTAGCAAGAGATCAAACAAAATGTACAAAGATAAATTTTTGGGTTATCTACCAAGCAAATGCAGGTATGTGATCATTACTGTTAATAGGTTCTTGGCATAAAATTGCTTTTGACTTAAAAAATATTAAAGCTGAAGCAAACTAAACATTGATTCTAGCGCACATGAAGTTGAAAATTTGGTTAAATTGACTGCATCATTATATGAATACCATTTTGCCAGATTGATTATCTCCATATTAATTTTTAGTCATTAAAATAAAAAAATTGTTTTGAACAAATTTGCACATTTAATATTTTGTTTTAAGACTACCACTTGCAAAGAATTATAAAGTGGATTTAATCGGTTTGCTAATTGGTATATCCGAATATAGAAATAATTTTTTCTGTATTTTTTATGTTTCTGTGTATATACGAGAGTCTATGTTAAAATGTATTTCTAAATTTTTGCAAATCGTAATAGGCTCACCAGGTTGCCTATTTTTTACAGACTTTTTTTGATTTGCTAAGATTACAAATTTCCATGGCACTACTTAGAACTGCTTATAAATTTTTGTTTGTTTAATTGAACTAACAATAAGCATTTGTATCTTTAATCTCAAAAAAATATTTCTCCGTCCTATACCCGCTTTTCCATAAAAGCTTAAAATTCGAGTTTTCACCTAGCTGCCAGATTTTTTACAAGCTTTATTTTAGTGAATACCACATGTTTGTATGAGACATATGTGTTAGTGTATACAGTAACATTTGGTCTGTACACTGAGGAAAAAATCACGTTGCAAAATCAACAATGTATGTGGTCAGTTTTAGACAATTACGTTGTCGCTTTTATTGACAACTTTTGTTTACAATTTAAAAACGAACGTGGTTGAATTGACAATGCTAAGTTGTCGAATTATACGAAGATGACGAAATTTGAAAATTTTAACAACGCGCGTTAAGAATTTGGAAGCAAACATGATTGTTTTGACAACAGCAAACACAAATTGACAAATTAAATAAAAACAAAAATATTTAGTTCTGATTGTTTTTTCATTATACCCTTCACCACATGTGGAAAGCGTATATATGTATAAGTGTGTCATTTCATTTGTAATTTCTACAATATTTATTTCCGACCCCATAAAGTATATATATTCTGGATCCTTATACATAGAGAAGTTGATAAAGCGATGTATGTCTGTTCGTGTTCGAGTAGTAATGTCATTTACCAAGGCACCAGAAGAGACACAAAAAATTTGTCAAGCATAGTCTCGAAAATTTTGGGATTGCATTTCAGCAACCTCAGATAACTCCTTTAGAGGCTGCGGGCCAAAAAACACGCCCACCTATATCTTTTCACGTTTTTATTTTAATTTTTTTTGGCTTTAAGATTTTTTTTGCTTTTTTTATCAAATAAATATTAGACCGCGACAAGCAGATCGCAAGGAGTGCATACAGATCTCGGGGTATCAATAACCCCCTGCGAGGGGCGATTTTTGTTTTTTTTTAGTTGGTAGGATTTATCTGCTTTGATTTGTATTAAAGACCTTATGGGACCCACAGGGTGCCCACTGGTAAACAGAAGCAGTTAAAAGGCATATGAGAAAATTGTTTAAGGTTTTTTTGTTTTAGTCTAACAATTCAAATTCAGGAAGGTCCTAAATTAAAAAAAATATATAAATTTTATTCAACATTTTTCAATAAAATTTTACAAAAAATGTTTGTGGTGAAGGGTATAGAAGATTCGACACGGCCGAATATATCACCCTTACTTCTTTGTGTTCAGACATTTACTAATAATTTTAGTTATTTTTTTTTTATTTTTATTTTATTTATTTTAATTACAATTAAAATTATAATTAAAAGGAAATTAGCACTAGCAACTAAGGCTATCGGCTTTAATTTTAGTTAATTTAACTAAAATCTTCTGTTTTATGTACTTCCTATTATATGACAAAAAGAAAATAGTTACACTGAAGAAAATTCTTCAAAAACAACAAATCTACTGAAATTATTTTCAGTTAGGAAAATCGTGTGTAGATTTGACCAAAAAGTTTGTGAGTTTTAAAATTATATCATTGGTCGATTATACCATCAATAAACAAAAAATTGACCAATTCAAGCTGCTATAGTTCTCCAATTAATTACGTTGCCACCATCATGTTTGACGATTGGAGCAATAGTCATTGGATTAATTACTTTCGTGCACCAAACCTTACAACCACTGTTAATTCCAAGCAAGTTAAAATTACGTAAACAGAAATTTTTGTTATGAAATCAATCCCTTAATTTAAGGAGCGTTTTTAAACTCAAAGCGAAGTTTTCTATTTTACAAGATATAAAAGGCTAACAAATCTTTTAAACACATTCTTTTTTAAATATGGCATAATTTTCAAGTAATTTAAGTAATACTTAAATTGCCAGTATTCTCCTCTGGGTCCTGTTTTTAAAGTAGGCATAGCCTATCTTACCCTCTAGTTTTTTTTCATTCTTACTCTTAAGAGCTTGTGGAAATTGATAAAAAGGACACATTCAAAATGGAAAAAATTTAAAAAGACTACTCGGAACTTTTATTAAAAAAATATCCATAACTGTTTCTTCGGCGGCTAGAATACATAGCTAATTATAAAATATATAATTGTCCAAATGTACATAGATTGCATTCTAGATATATTACTTTACAGCTTCGCACTACTATATATACACAATATTGCTTAATGTGGTTTTCTCCAGCTAGATTTAGGTGTGGAGGGAGTAAACGCACCAAGAGAATAGTTTATTCACAAGAGATTTTTGCATTGCGTTTGGAGACCCTTAATGATTATAAGCACCAAGTAATAGATACAGCCACCAAAAAATATGCTAATGCTTGGTTAACCATACTGCCCTTTATAGTGGTAGAAGGTCTCACTTAAATGCATATAAAAGTTTTTTTATATATATTTCAATAAGAATTTACTGAAACTTAATTAATTTATTGATTGTTTGAATGTATATTTTAGACACCGGTATATTGTCAGTTCGCCACCGTTGCGGTGTCAATTTAACACTGGTGTAGTGTCAGTTCGACATCGGTATGGTGTTACTTCGACAACAATAGGGTATGAAAGTGTACACGTTCGTTGTTAATTCAACAATTCTTCGTTGTCAGTATTTCGCTGTTGAATTGACACCGTCCCTGTACAATTTAAGCACAACCGTGGTTGATACCCTTTCGACACCTTATGTGGTCATTTCGTACACGATTGGTGTCAGGAGTTGAGTTGACTGAAACACGGAAAAAATTAACATAATCATATTGCAACACAAAAAAAAAAAAACAAATTTATCAAATGCAATATTATTTTTTACAGAGCCTAAACAACAACTTTACTAAGGCATTGAACCATTCAGAACTTACTTTCCCTATTTCAGGATAATCATCTCTATAACTAAAATTTCTTATCTGCCGCGTTCCCTCCCATACATGTAAAAGAGAGTGCGTGATAAGTGGACCATATAACATACATATCTCTGACCATCAGGACATATTACATATTTTTTCTGTATCCTATTACATTTTCTAAAATTTTCGCCCAACAAAACACTCTACCCCGTCCAGGTCTTTAATAACATTTTATTTATTAAAGTACGGAATTTTCTTATTTTTTCTTATTTTTCGCTTTTACCAAAAAAAAGAAGAAAATGAGCTCAATTAACTACATTTGTTTTTCCGTGATTACAAAAATTCGTATAACATAAGAGGGAAAAGGTCTAGTTGCAGGTGGAAATAGTAACCGTAATGGAATACAAAATAGCAATTTTTGGAATTTTTGGTCTATCTGTCTGTCCGTGTTAGCATAATTTCCAAGTGCGCAATTTTACCGATTTAAAGGTACTGCAAAATTGACAGCACCTTCTCTTTTTGAACGCGGTATATTTAAAACACTGTTTACAGAACACTTCAATAATTTTAGGATTGAATATAAATTTTTGAATTTTATATAAAGGCTTTGTTCCTGAGTAATTACCCAGGAATGGGTACATATATATAAAGTATATACAATAACACAACTATAAAAGTAAAAGTCTTAAAATTTGGTGTGGATACTTTCAAACGCCTAGTTAATAATAAATTAAACATCTTTTGTAATTTCTGTTTTAAAATTATAACTTGAGCCGTTCTTCTTACTTCGTCAAGCAGAAATTTAAGTCTAATTTTATTTTAAATAGTCTTTCTTAAACTCAATACCCGATTAAAACAAAATAATAGTAATAATTTAGTGTGATAAACTTTTTCCCACAATATCTTTGCCTTAGCGATTATAGTAAAATTTGACGATTATAATGCGAAAGGACTCTAAAATGTTGTAAATATAATTTAATGCTTTTACAGGGAATTATGAATATTAAATATAGTTTTTAAGGCATTTTAGATATGCAGTTATAGTTTTAGGTTTAACATACCAAAGCAAATTTTAATTTTCAATATTAAATGAAGCGTTAACCTACTTTAAGAATTATTAAACTATGAACAAATACATATATGGTACACATGCTTAAAAAAGGATAATTACATACACCAAACTCATAGCAACATACATCCATCCATACAAACATTTATATATGTGTGTATGTAACATTATTTGCCTAAAATAATGTCGCCATTGAGGCTTATGGCATTAAGCCAAATATAAAGTAAAAGCACATTAGTAGGAATATAAGGATTTTCAACCAAATATAAACATATACATACATATATACTCGTATGTATATATACATACTCAAATTAAGGAATGTATACATACATTTATTTATCTATTTAGTTGTTGTGTACCAAAATTCTTTAAAAACTTAGTAAAACATACATACACCAAATATTTATAAAGGCTGACAAGGAATTTATTTGAAAGACACTTTAAAATTCTGGTAGTTTTAATCCTAAAATATAAACTTTTGAAGATTACATATAATGGTGGAATTTAACTTAAACACCTATTTTCCTAAGTTTTAATCATATAAAAGTAATAAATTGACTTGTCCTATGATAAAGAATTTTTAAAATTTTTTTTTCTAAAACTTCTAAGTATAACCTCTTATTCATACACATAATCATACTTATATCCTTAAGCAATATTTTCAATAATGTGTTTGTTATCATGACTTTATGTTATACATTTCACTTTGAGAAATAGTATATAAAATTTGTTTGTATATATGTGTAATGACGATCATTTTAACATAGAGAAATACTGTCAAAACGGGGAAGAGTCAGAGGCACGAAGAGAACAAGAAGTAAAATAGATAAAACTAAATTGCTACTATTTCATGATTTAAGTTTGCGATAAATATATATTTTTCATTTGATTGGATTGAACTGTGCAATACTCTGTTTTTTGTTCAGTTCTTGACGATTGTAAAGCAGAAAAAAAAATTAAATAAAATTAAACTCATAAAGAAAAATGCCAAGATATGGCAACGGATTTAAACTTTATCTTTTCCTTGTATTTGAAATGCGGAAATGAATAAGTTTCAATTGTTATTTATAGGGAACATAAAGTAAATTTATATTCAGTTATGCAAATAAGTAATAGATAAATTCTAACTTGTAACATTAAGTAAATAAAATACATTTAGTGTAATAATTGTAACAAACCTTTTATCATTAATATTAAAAAAGTAAGTAGAAGTTTTCATACTTTTAAGCTAAAATCTAATGTAATGTAATTTAATTATTTATTATTATGATAATTACCCAAAACATTTATAATAAAAAGTCAAGTTATTTGTTGGAGGAAAAGCTAGCTCCTATACGTTTTTATTTTCTACAATAGGTTGGTTCTTTCCCATCACTTAATGCAGATGTAATGTAATTTATTAATTTTTTGTTGGTGTATTTCTTTACTTGATTATTAATTATTAATTATTTGTTTATTTTTTTTATTATTTATTTGATTATTTTGTTGTTGTTTATATTGATTGATCCTAAACTAGAAGGTAAGATAGGCTATGCCTATTTTAAAAACAGGACCCAGAGGAGAAAACTGTCAATTTAAGTATTACTTAAATTACTTGAAAATTATAACATATTTAGAAAAGAATGTGTTTAAAAGATTTGTTAGCCTTTTATATCTTGTAAAATAGAAAACTTCGCTTTTAGTTTAAAAAGGCTCCTTAAATTAAGGGATTGATTTCATAACGAAAAATTTATGTTTACGTAATTTTAACTTGTTTGGAATTAATAGTGGTTGTAAGGTTTGGTGCAAGAAACTAATTAATCCAATGACTATTGCTCCAACCATCAAACATGATGGTGGCAACGTTATAAATTGGAGAACTATAGCAGCTTGAATTGGTTAATTTTTTGTTTATTGATGGTATAATCGACCAATGCTATAAATAACTTATTTTACAACTCATAAACTTTTTGGCCAAACTTACACACGATTTGCCTAAACGAAAATAATTTCAGTAAATTTGTTGTTTTTGAAGAATTTTCTTCTGTGTAACTATTTTCTTTTTGTTATATAATAGGAAGTACATAAAACAGAAGGTTTTAGTTAAATAAACTAAAATTATTAGTTAATTTTTTAATTAAAAAAAAACGAACTAAAAGGAAACATAATTTGAAATGAGAACATGATGCAATCAATCTGAACACAAAGAAGTAAGGGTGCTATATTAGGCCGTGTTCAATCTTCTATATTCTACACCAAAAAAATCTTTGTAAAATTTTATTAAAAAATTTTAAATAAAATTTATATATTTTTTTAATTTAGGACCTTCCTGAATTTGAATTGTTAGACTAAAACAAAAAATACCTTGAAAAATTTCCTCATATGCCTTTTAACTGCTCCTGTTTACCAGTGTGCACCCTGTGGGTCCCACAAGGTCTTTAATATAAATAAATGCAGAAAAACCCTACCAACCTAAAAAGAAACAAAAATCGCCCTTTGATTCCCTGAGATCTGTACGCACTCCTTGCGGTCTAATATTTATTTGATAAAAAGCAAAAGAAAATCATTAAGCCGAAAAAAATAAAAAAAACGTGAAAAGATATAGGTGGGCGAAGTTTTTGGGCCGCAGCCTCTAAAGGAGTGATCCGATGTTGCTGAATTGCAATCCAAAAATTTACGAAACTATGCCTGACAGATTAGTGTGCTTAAATTTGTTGTATCTCTTCTGCTGCCTTGGTAAATGACATTACTACCCGAACACGAACAGACGCACATCACTTTTTCAACTTCTCTATGTATAAGGATCCAGAATATATATACTTTATGGGGTCGGAAATGAATATTGTAGAAATTACACACGGAGTGACAAACTTATATATACCCTTTCCACTTGTGGTGAAGGGTATAAAAAGGCAGTATTGTCTGAAGAGAAATAAAACGAAGAAGGCCCTTGAGATAATTTTTAAGGAAAAATATTTTAAATATTGTTACAAAAGCTTTGAATTGTAAACTATAAAGTGGACAAATGGTAAATTTTACCATTTGTATGTATGTATGTATGTATGTATGTATGTATGTATGTATGTATGTATGTATGTATGTATGTATGTATGTATGTATGTATGTATGTATGTATGTATGTATGTATGTATGTATGTATGTATGTATGTATGTATGTATGTATGTATGTATGTATGTATGTATGTATGTATGTATGTATGTATGTATGTATGTATGTATGTATGTATGTATGAATGTATGTATGTATGTATGTATGTATGTATGTATGTATGTATGTATGTATGTATGTATGTATGTATGTATGTATATTTTTTATTTAGTTCGAAGAACCTTATTCAATCTTACTTAAACATACTAGATAAATTTTATAAACTATTTTCTACGGCTATTTAATAAATTAAAAGAACTTAATAAACACGTTACGACGTATTTCGCTATTTCTGCTTTAACTGATAGCACATTCAGATCTTTGTGAATGTTCGAGTTTTATATAACAGGGATCAACTGAAAACTTAGAATTTTATTTTGGCGCCTTAGAATTTCTCTACATTTATAGCTGAGGCAGTTCCCCATAACTAAATTCCATAACACCATATTGGTTTATATGTCGACTTGTATAGTGGCGTTTCTGGTTGAAGAAATCATAAAAGAAATTGTTACATCAGAAGGTCTCAAGAGGTTAACAAATCTTGCAGATGTAGTAATTTTTTTTTTTTATTTATAAGTCTAAGAAGTGCACTGTTATAGTTGCATTAATAATATAGTTTTATACCTTACAGTTACCTCAACCATATTTTTACTTTCTAAGTGTGTCTACTTGTAAATTCAACCGAGTATTTTTTTGTAGCGCTTAATTGAACACGTTATTACTTAATAGGTAGATGTTTTTGTCATTTATACTTTAAATAATTTCATTTTAAGTATGAGAGTAAACGTTTCAAGCCATTAATAAAAATTAACAAGTATTTTATTTTGAACTATATATGACATACCTCTGATAAAAAAAATCTACTCTTCTGGTCGATTTATTAAATATTTTTGAAATTAAGTTAAATGATGCATTAAACACATAGACGACAGCAGTCTGCTGACTATAAGCTGTCAAAACTAAATTATACTAGTTTATACGAAACCAATTATTTTGACTTAATCATAGCCACATCGAGAAGTATCGCTACGTGACTACCGTTGTGGTTGTAGCCAACTTAGGTTAATTTATATTTTTGTCTGCGACAATTTTATTTTATTCAAAAAAAGAGATGACAAAGTTCAAATTACTAATTAATTTACAAGGAAAAGGTTTTGAAGTAATATAATTATTTGGCTTGATGTGATATACTTATTTTTTATATGTTATTTTGTTTTTCTAAGTGTAAAATGTGTACATATTTCTACAAAAATCACAGTTTTGATGTAGCTGTCGTCTTCAAAATAAAGCATTAAACACATAGACGACAGCAGGATACCGACTACAACCTGTCAAAATTAAAATACACACGTTTATATGAAGACGATTATTTTGACGACATCATAGCTACATGACTACACGACCACCGTTGTGGCTGTAGCCAAGTTAGGTAAATTTATATTTTTGTTTGCGACAATCTTATTTTATTCAACAGAAGAAAATGTCACAAAATTAAATATACAAATTCATTTACAATCAAAAGGTTTTGAGCAAATATATTTATTTGTTTTGATATGATAAAAGTATTTTTTGAAAAAGTAATTTTTTCTTTTGAGTTAAATATGTATTTCTACAATATTTTCATACTTTTGAAGTATGTAGCTGCCGTCTACAATATAATTCAGCTACTGCTGACTACACGGCGGCGATTGTAGCCAACTTCATTTTTAGTCATGTAGCTGGTGTAGTATATGTGTTTAATGCTTATTAAGTAGATGACTACACGGCGACGACTGTTGCCAACGGCATTTGTAGTCGTGTAGCGGTGTAGCCGCTGTTGTCTATAAGTTTAAATCAATTTTTTGCAAATTTTATTTATTGTATCTTTAATATAATTGAACTATATATACTAATACCATAAAAACTACTCATATCTTAAGTCTAAAAAAAATATATATACTTGTTAAGTCCAACCAGTGCTAGACAAAAAAAAATGTATGTTTCACGGTTACTGCTTTTGCGGGTCATCCCTTTGATGTACGGATGAGAGAAGTAGTGTCCCTCCTTCTTAGTCGAATGTAACCAGGTTCATTTAGTATGTTACGGGCCAGCAGATTCGGATGAGATTCAATCTTGCCTTATGGCAAGTTTCGCTATTCCTGCTTTAACTGATGGCACGTTTAGATATTTATGGATGTTAGAATTTTTTATATACCAAGGAGCAGATGTAATCATACGAAGAACCTTATTTTGGCGCTTTTGTATTTTTTATACGAATAGGGAGCACGATTCCTAAATTGAATATCTGGTCTTGTAAATATCGTGATGCTACTTCGGGTCTTTCGTGAATGCTTAAGAAAGCTGTGGCTTCAGCAAATGTCGGTTACTAGTTGGCCGGAGTGAGCTTAAAAAATCTCCTTCCTTCACAATAAATTTTCGTTCGGGTAAATAACTAACTAGCAGCTTATATAGGTTCATGGGCAAATTCAATTTTAGTTTATATATTAGACCTTCATGCCATACTTTATCGAATGCTTGAGAAACGTCGACAAAAATTACAGAGCAGTATTATCTCTCTTCAAATATCTTCTAAAAAACATTGACTAACCTGTGAGTTTGTTCGATCGTACTATGTTTTTTCCTGAAGCCGAATTGATGGTTTAGAATACATTCTTTGTCGCTTAGAATAGGGTTCAACTTAGTTATTAACATCCTCTCAAATAGCTTTGACACATTAGATAAAAGGCTTATAGGTATGTATGATTTGACCATGGTGTGGTCTTTGCCTGGTTTAGAAATCATGGTAATCAAGGACACCTTGCACTCTGTGGGAAAATACTAAACACGTAAAATGGCATTAAAATAAAATAACGATTTTTCGAGCCTTACGGGGCATCTCAAAAACAGCTTGTTACTGGTTTTATCAACGCCAGTGGCTTTCTTGGTGTTTAAAACCGTTATTGCTTTTTCAATATCACCAAATTCAAACCTTAGAGGTACTACCGCCTCGAAAATTGGCAACTCAACTATATCAGTCGATATATTTGGGGTAAAAACCCTTTTCAAATGTACAGCAAATAAATTGCCTCATTAAGGTATCATTACACTATGTTTAAAGAATGATAGGAGAAATTGTCTTTATATTTCTGCTTTTACCGTAAACTTTAGTATGATTTTAATAAGCTAATTTAAGGAAAGTTTTTTATTTCTCTATAATTCATGGTAGTAAACATAAAATATAATTATAAAGGTCGTCACGAACTGTGTCTATTTTGCGCGTATTTTATTCAACCAGCGTCATCATATTGTGGCATTATAAATCAGGGAAAGATAGAAGAAAGTCATGTTTTATTTCCTAACAGGATTTACCAATATTTAATGTATTTTGAACTTTTGGTTTTTTTTTGCAGCACAATTTCTAACAACAAAAAGAAAATTTAAATTTCTAAAGAAAATACGTGAAAAAGGAACAATAAATCTCTTCTACCTGTCAGCTTATAAACATGGCAACAATGACTAAAGAACTTTAAACAAAAAAAATAAAAAATAGCGAATAATAAAGGTTGTATTCAAATTCGATTCTTATATATTACACACACACCTACATTCTAGAGTTCCTATATTAAAACAACATATTTTTCAAACCATGTTCATTAGTATTTAAGGCAGTTAGTTTTATTGGTTCGTGTTATTTTTAAATAATTTATTTTTTTATATTTTTGTTGTTGGTGTTAAAATATGAAAAATAAAATAAATAAATAACTTACGCATATATACGTGTGTATATACCTAATAGTCTTAAATATTACAGTCACGACTTTACAAAGCTTTTTAAATATGATTAGATATTTTTAACAAAGTTTTTCTTAGTTTTCCATAAAAGCCAATGCTTAAGGTAAACATATTATATCAGTTATTCATCATTTATATATATTTTTTAAATGTTTAAAAAATATTACTAAGTTGTAATAATTTTTAAGTTATTCCTCATTTAGTCTTTATCATGTCTACTTTATAGAAGCAATTTGCCAAGTTTTCCGCTTTGATAGATGTACTAATAAAAATATTATAAATAATGAGTCTACAATTTGTTTTGCTTACTTTTGCTACATGACTACGACATCTTTGTGCTTTCCATTTCCAACTTAATTTAATGATGATTTATTGGAAAAATTTTATTTAAAATTACTTCTGTCTGTAACGTAATGATCATGGTCATAGATAATAAATAGATAAAAAAATCAAATAAATTAATAAATCAATAAACTAACAAATTTTAATTCAGCAAAAAATAAATTTCGTTCTTTTAAGTCTTATGTTTATTATTAGAGAATTATGAATCTCTTTTTGGTAAGTTATAAAATAAAAATATATAATTGAATTTCTGTCAGTAGTTTCATTTAAGTCATGTCTGCTCATTACTGAGCAGACTTTTAATATTTTTAAGGATGATTATTTACTGTAAAAATAACAATATGTTTTTCTACACAGATTAGTTTATAATGTGTAAACATCACACTAGACTGTGCGTATTATGCGAGGTACCACTCCCTCTATCTTAATCCAGTCTGTATTTAGGTAGCTTATGCATATTAGTATGGGTGTTATACGATAATAATTTTTCACTTTGTAAGGAAGGTACCTCGCCCACTATCTCAATTTAGTCTTTATTTTGCCAGAATATGCTCATTATTTTGTATTTTGCTAGACTATGAATATTAATCTGAGGGTTATTTCAAGACTCTACCTATTGTAGTTCTCCAGGTAAACGATAATAATTGTTCACTTTGCATGGGAGGTAGCACGTCCGCTATTCCAATCCTGCCTGTGTTCCGCTAAACCGCATTAATAAGACTACTGGTGCAAAATTTCAAAGATCTACCTATTATAGTTCTCTATTTACTTAAAAAGTGGGCGTATAAGTGGGACTGATCAGTTTTTATTTACATAGAAACTTAAGTTGGGTTACGTTGAAAATTTAAAAAAAAATTGGCTTAATCGGTGCAGCCGTTCTTAGGTGATGCGATTACTAACGAACGACATTTGATGTTTTTTATTATATATATAGAAAATTTTTATAGGAAATTTTTATAAAAAATTTTTACCGAAAATATATAATTTTACTCGAAATTTTTTCAGAAAATTTTCAGATAATTTTTATAGAAAACTTTTCCAGAAATTTCTATAGAAAATATTTACCGGAAATTTTTGTGAAAAGTTTTTACTGGAAAATTTTATAGAAAATTTTTACCGGAAATTTTTATAGCAAATTTTTACCGGAAATTTTTATAGCAAATTTTTACCGGAAATTTTTATAGCAAATTTTTACCGGAAATTTTTATGGCAAATTTTTACCGGAAATTTTTATAGCAAATTTTTACCGGAAATTTTTATAGCAAATTTTTACCGGAAATTTTTATAGCAAATTTTTACCGGAAATTTTTATAGCAAATTTTTACCGGAAATTTTTATAGCAAATTTTTACCGGAAATTTTTATAGCAAATTTTTACCGGAAATTTTTATAGAAAATTTTTACCGGAAATTTTTATAGAAAATTTTTACCGGAAATTTTTATAGAAAATTTTTACCGGAAATTTTTATAGAAAATCTTTACCGGATATTTTTATAGAAAATTTTTACCGGAAATTTTTATAGAAAATCTTTACCGGATATTTTTATAGAAAATTTTTACCGGAAAATTTTATAGAAAATTTTTACCGGAAAATTTTATAGAAAATTTTTACCGGAAAATTTTATAGAAAATTTTTACCGGAAAATTTTATAGAAAATTTTTACCGGAAAATTTTATAGAAAATTTTTACCGGAAAATTTTATAGAAAATTTTTACCGGAAAATTTTATAGAAAATTTTTACCGGAAAATTTTATAGAAAATTTTTACCGGAAAATTTTATAGAAAATTTTTACCGGAAAATTTTATAGAAAATTTTTACCGGAAAATTTTATAGAAAATTTTTACCGGAAAATTTTATAGAAAATTTTTACCGGAAAATTTTATAGAAAATTTTTACCGGAAAATTTTATAGAAAATTTTTACCGGAAAATTTTATAGAAAATTTTTACCGGAAAATTTTATAGAAAATTTTTACCGGAAAATTTTATAGAAAATTTTTACCGGAAAATTTTATAGAAAATTTTTACCGGAAAATTTTATAGAAAATTTTTACCGGAAAATTTTATAGAAAATTTTTACCGGAAAATTTTATAGAAAATTTTTACCGGAAAATTTTATAGAAAATTTTTACCGGAAAATTTTATAGAAAATTTTTACCGGAAAATTTTATAGAAAATTTTTACCGGAAAATTTTATAGAAAATTTTTACCGGAAAATTTTATAGAAAATTTTTACCGGAAAATTTTATAGAAAATTTTTACCGGAAAATTTTATAGAAAATTTTTACCGGAAAATTTTATAGAAAATTTTTACCGGAAAATTTTATAGAAAATTTTTACCGGAAAATTTTATAGAAAATTTTTACCGGAAAATTTTATAGAAAATTTTTACCGGAAAATTTTATAGAAAATTTTTACCGGAAAATTTTATAGAAAATTTTTACCGGAAAATTTTATAGAAAATTTTTACCGGAAAATTTTATAGAAAATTTTTACCGGAAAATTTTATAGAAAATTTTTACCGAAAAATTTTATAGAAAATTTTTACCGGAAAATTTTATAGAAAATTTTTACCGGATAATTTTATAGAAAATTTTTACCGGAAAATTTTATAGAAAATTTTTACCGGAAAATTTTATAGAAAATTTTTACCGGAAAATTTTATAGAAAATTTTTACCGGAAAATTTTATAGAAAATTTTTACCGGAAAATTTTATAGAAAATTTTTACCGGAAAATTTTATAGAAAATTTTTACCGGAAAATTTTTACCGGATAATTTTTACCGGAAAATTTTTACCGGATAATTTTATAGAAAATTTTTACCGGAAAATTTTTACCGGATAATTTTATAGAAAATTTTTACCGGATAATTTTATAGAAAATTTTTACCGGATAATTTTATAGAAAATTTTTACCGGATAATTTTATAGAAAATTTTTACCGGATAATTTTATAGAAAATTTTTACCGGATAATTTTATAGAAAATTTTTACCGGATAATTTTATAGAAAATTTTTACCGGATAATTTTATAGAAAATTTTTACCGGATAATTTTATAGAAAATTTTTACCGGATAATTTTATAGAAAATTTTTACCGGATAATTTTATAGAAAATTTTTACCGGATAATTTTATAGAAAATTTTTACCGGATAATTTTATAGAAAATTTTTACCGGATAATTTTATAGAAAATTTTTACCGGATAATTTTATAGAAAATTTTTACCGGATAATTTTATAGAAAATTTTTACCGGATAATTTTATAGAAAATTTTTACCGGATAATTTTATAGAAAATTTTTACCGGATAATTTTATAGAAAATTTTTACCGGATAATTTTATAGAAAATTTTTACCGGATAATTTTATAGAAAATTTTTACCGGATAATTTTATAGAAAATTTTTACCGGATAATTTTATAGAAAATTTTTACCGGATAATTTTATAGAAAATTTTTACCGGATAATTTTATAGAAAATTTTTACCGGATAATTTTATAGAAAATTTTTACCGGATAATTTTATAGAAAATTTTTACCGGATAATTTTATAGAAAATTTTTACCGGAAAATTTTATAGAAAATTTTTACCGGAAAATTTTATAGAAAATTTTTACCGGAAAATTTTATAGAAAATTTTTACCGGAAAATTTTATAGAAAATTTTTACCGGAAAATTTTATAGAAAATTTTTACCGGAAAATTTTATAGAAAATTTTTACCGGAAAATTTTATAGAAAATTTTTACCGGAAAATTTTCTATAATTTTTTATAGAAAATTTTCCGGTAAAAATTTTTACCGGAAAATTTTATAGAAAATTTTTACCGGAAAATTTTATAGAAAATTTTATAGAAAATTTTTACCGGAAAATTTTATAGAAAATTTTTACCGGAAAATTTTATAGAAAATTTTTACCGGAAAATTTTATAGAAAATTTTTACCGGAAAATTTTATAGAAAATTTTTACCGGAAAATTTTATAGAAAATTTTTACCGGAAAATTTTATAGAAAATTTTTACCGGAAAATTTTATAGAAAATTTTTACCGGAAAATTTTATAGAAAATTTTTACCGGAAAATTTTATAGAAAATTTTTACCGGAAAATTTTATAGAAAATTTTTACCGGAAAATTTTATAGAAAATTTTTACCGGAAAATTTTATAGAAAATTTTTACCGGAAAATTTTATAGAAAATTTTTACCGGAAAATTTTATAGAAAATTTTTACCGGAAAATTTTATAGAAAATTTTTACCGGAAAATTTTATAGAAAATTTTTACCGGAAAATTTTATAGAAAATTTTTACCGGAAAATTTTATAGAAAATTTTTACCGGAAAATTTTATAGAAAATTTTTACCGGAAAATTTTATAGAAAATTTTTACCGGAAAATTTTATAGAAAATTTTTACCGGAAAATTTTATAGAAAATTTTTACCGGAAAATTTTATAGAAAATTTTTACCGGAAAATTTTATAGAAAATTTTTACCGGAAAATTTTATAGAAAATTTTTACCGGAAAATTTTATAGAAAATTTTTACCGGAAAATTTTATAGAAAATTTTTACCGGAAAATTTTATAGAAAATTTTTACCGGAAAATTTTATAGAAAATTTTTACCGGAAAATTTTATAGAAAATTTTTACCGGAAAATTTTATAGAAAATTTTTACCGGAAAATTTTATAGAAAATTTTTACCGGAAAATTTTATAGAAAATTTTTACCGGAAAATTTTATAGAAAATTTTTACCGGAAAATTTTATAGAAAATTTTTACCGGAAAATTTTATAGAAAATTTTTACCGGAAAATTTTATAGAAAATTTTTACCGGAAAATTTTATAGAAAATTTTTACCGGAAAATTTTATAGAAAATTTTTACCGGAAAATTTTATAGAAAATTTTTACCGGAAAATTTTATAGAAAATTTTTACCGGAAAATTTTATAGAAAATTTTTACCGGAAAATTTTATAGAAAATTTTTACCGGAAAATTTTATAGAATATTTTTACCGGAAAATTTTATAGAATATTTTTACCGGAAAATTTTATAGAAAATTTTTACCGGAAAATTTTATAGAAAATTTTTACCGGAAAATTTTATAGAAAATTTTTACCGGAAAATTTTATAGAAAATTTTTACCGGAAAATTTTATAGAAAATTTTTACCGGAAAATTTTATAGAAAATTTTTACCGGAAAATTTTATAGAAAATTTTTACCGGAAAATTTTATAGAAAATTTTTACCGGAAAATTTTATAGAAAATTTTTACCGGAAAATTTTATAGAAAATTTTTACCGGAAAATTTTATAGAAAATTTTTACCGGAAAATTTTATAGAAAATTTTTACCGGAAAATTTTATAGAAAATTTTTACCGGAAAATTTTATAGAAAATTTTTACCGGAAAATTTTATAGAAAATTTTTACCGGAAAATTTTCTATAATTTTTTATAGAAAATTTTCCGGTAAAAATTTTTACCGGAAAATTTTATAGAAAATTTTTACCGGAAAATTTTCTATAATTTTTTATAGAAAATTTTCCGGTAAAAATTTTTACCGGAAAATTTTATAGAAAATTTTTACCGGAAAATTTTATAGAAAATCTTTACCGCAAATTTTTACCGGAAATTTTTATAGAAAATTTTCTATAATTTTTTATAGAAAATTTTTACCGGAAAATTTTATAGAAAATTTTTACCGGAAAATTTTATAGAAAATTTTTACCGGAAAATTTTATAGAAAATTTTTACCGGAAAATTTTATAGAAAATTTTTACCGGAAAATTTTATAGAAAATTTTTACCGGAAAATTTTATAGAAAATTTTTACCGGAAAATTTTATAGAAAATTTTTACCGGAAAATTTTATAGAAAATTTTTACCGGAAAATTTTATAGAAAATTTTTACCGGAAAATTTTATAGAAAATTTTTACCGGAAAATTTTATAGAAAATTTTTACCGGAAAATTTTATAGAAAATTTTTACCGGAAAATTTTCTATAATTTTTTATAGAAAATTTTCCGGTAAAAATTTTTACCGGAAAATTTTATAGAAAATTTTTACCGGAAAATTTTATAGAAAATTTTTACCGGAAAATTTTATAGAAAATCTTTACCGCAAATTTTTACCGGAAATTTTTATAGAAAATTTTTACCGGAAATTTTTATAGAAAATTTTTACCGGAACTTTTTATAGAAAATTTTTACCGGAAATTTTTATAGAAAATTTTTACCGGAAATTTTTATAGAAAATTTTTACCGGAAATTTTTATAGAAAATTTTTACCGGAAATTTTTATAGAAAATTTTTACCGGAAATTTTTATAGAAAATTTTTACCGGAAATTTTTATAGAAAATTTTTACCGGAAATTTTTATAGAAAATTTTTACCGGAAATTTTTATAGAAAATTTTTACCGGAAATTTTTATAGAAAATTTTTACCGGAATTTTTTATAGAAAATTTTTACCGGAAATTTTTATAGAAAATTTTTACCGGAAATTTTTATAGAAAATTTTTACCGGAAATTTTTATAGAAAATTTTTACCGGAAATTTTTATAGAAAATTTTTACCGGAAATTTTTATAGAAAATTTTTACCGGAAATTTTTATAGAAAATTTTTACCGGAAATTTTTATAGAAAATTTTTACCGGAAATTTTTATAGAAAATTTTTACCGGAAATTTTTATAGAAAATTTTTACCGGAAATTTTTATAGAAAATTTTTACCGGAAATTTTTATAGAAAATTTTTACCGGAAATTTTTATAGAAAATTTTTACCGGAAATTTTTATAGAAAATTTTTACCGGAAATTTTTATAGAAAATTTTTACCGGAAATTTTTATAGAAAATTTTTACCGGAAATTTTTATAGAAAATTTATACGGGTTATTTTTACAGAAAAATTATCTGGATATTTCTGCTTTCTAGCTACAATGAAGTGCTACAGATTTTCTTAGTTACCTAGTCAAGGGCCAGCGATAAAATTACTGTCTCGACATTTCGATAAAAATTTCTCATTTTTTCTCGTTGCCAGACCTACTTTTATACATAATTTCAGCTCTTTAGCTATACTGCCTCATAATATTTATCAGTGTGCCAGTCCAGAAAGCCTTCATTCTAAATATCTTATATTTCACATGTAAGCTTATGTTTCCTCGTTTTGTGATAAGGTAAATTAAAATTATGAGCTGGGTTCGCTTAATATAGACACTAGTCTTCTAGATTTAATAAAATAATTAGAAACAGCCAAGTAAAGTTTTCAGCTTAAAACCTTATGTTCGCTAAAATAATTTAAAATAATATGCTTTTAAAAAAGTTATACGAGGCATATATCTATTAACGAAATCTTCTTTTTAGCACTCTATGCTTTTTTATTAAATTTTTTTTATGTTGAAAAGTTTTTATTTGTGGCCTCAACCTCAATTGATTTGATTACAACTTTTTTAACTTGGAGCGAAATTTAAAAGTTTTAATTTATATAATAATTTTTTCAACTAATAACTATGCTTATCGGTTTTACTTTAAACTTTTTTTGTTATTTATTTACTTATATATTTTATTTGTATTATTATATCATTTAACACTATATTCTTCCCCTTATTCATTCTCTTTTTGCACTTTTTAAACTACATTTGTTACAACAAATATAAAATATAAAAATTGCATAGTAAATTAAACTAGATCAGGGATACAGGTGAATATTTTAAAGTTTGTATTTGTATTTTGATAAGGGAAATGTATTTGTTAACATTCTACTGTGCTAAAGCAATAAAAAAAAAAACAAACAACAAAAGTGTAAAAGTTTTGCATGAGAAAGGGTTTAACAATTACAATTTGCAAAAAATACCCTTTGGTTATGTACACAATTATAAAATATTTACGAGTATAATATGAGCAGTTTAAACGTTAAAAGGCAGAGTAGCAGAATTAATATTAACTTAAGTAATTATTAATCAAGAAAACTACAATACATAGTAAATTATATATTTGAAGATAATTGGCTGAGATTTCCACCTACAAAGACTTTTAAACTTTAAGAAAAGATCCAGATACTTGCTAATTATTATTGGATCTTGTAAATTATTGCAGTGGAAAAGACTGGTATGGAAGTGCGCCACTGATATAAAAACTGGAAACGGCACCAGCTATTATATTCTCTTACTTAATTATTTATTAAACCAAATTATTAAAAATAATTAATTTCATAAAATAAAACATAGAAACCCTAGATTGTTTTTGTTTCGAAATATTGCAAATTTATTTGCAAAGTAAGTTTTGTGTTCAGGGCTGCAAGTTTCACTTAAGAAAAAAATCGTCAATTTCCCGATAAAAATTAAAAAAATCGTCTCTTCAGCTTTAAAAAATCGGACAACTAGAACAGTATTTCTTTAACTATTTTTTGTTTAAAAAATCATAACAAATCACTTTTAAAGGTAACTTAGACATACATATTTATTGCATACTGAAATCAAAACATTATCTTGTGCTTTAAAAACATATACAACGTTAGTTCAATTGTCATCGTGTGATCAGCTACATCGTAAACTCTGACATTGTTGTAGAAATACATATATACGAGTATGTATGTATTATAATTTTAGAAAACAACTTTTTCAAAAAAATAATAAATATTTTTTCAAAATCTTTGGTATGTAAATGAATTTGTAAATTTTAATTTTGTGACTTTTTCTTTTGTTTAAAAATAAACCTGTAACATGCAAAAATATCAATTACCGTAATTTGACTACATCCACAACGATGGTCGTGTAGCATTGATGACTTCAAAATAATCGTTTTACTATACACGTGTGTATTTTATTTTTGTCAGTCTGTACAATGAAACCAGATGTTGTTTATGTTAATGCATTAAATTTAATTTTAAAAATTTGAAGGATACCATAAATTCTATTGAAAAAATGTTTAGAAGTTATCAATACTCTCAACACTGCAAGTTAAGAAAAACATCTTTAAAGAATCGTACAAATAATACCCTTTTTGAATATAATTGCCACAATCTTTTAAATCGTTTAAACTAAAAATATATTCTGAATTTACATAAAATACGTTGAACAGTCCTAAAACTTTGGATTTTAAAACACCCATATTTTTGGCGTTGTTAAAAAAAACGTAACTTTTTAGGAATAAATCGTTAAATCGGAATTTTACAATTTTTTGGACCAAAATCGTCAAAATGACGTTAAATCGTTAAATCTGACAGCCGTGGTTGTGTTACACAAGAGTGCACTTGTTAAAAATATTTTTTTTTAATTATTATAAAAAAAAACTTGTTGAAAACTCTGCACTTGTTAAAAATAACTCTGGCAACTACCTCGTTTGCTCTCAGTAAGTTTGTGTAAAAAGTATTCGAAACTAGATTGCAAGTGAAAAACACTTATGATCCCCGTCGTCGTACATTGACCGACGAGATTATGGCTGCTGTGTGCAACTCAATCCAAGAACCTCGTCTCATGGGAATTTTGTACAAAGATTGCTGAGTCAATTGGAACTTTATAAGCGAATACAAAGTTGCAACGAACCCTGCAATTACAGGCAAACTAGATGGTCGTTTGTCTGTAAATGCTGTTTTAATTCATTATGGCTTCAATCGGACAACTCGAATTTGACCGACATATCATCTTTTCTGACAAGCTGCGGCTATGTCAGCAGACAAAATTGCAGCATTTGAGAATTGAGAAACCCAGAATTCATCGTCGAAAATTCAATGCATACACAGAGAGTGGACTTTTAATATGGATTTTGGGTGGTGGCACCATTGGAAACGCCCTTATTAATGTACATAGTCCAGCAAAAAAAAAAAACAAGCTGGATTGGGTGATTGGCATTTTCCATCCCATATAAAGTGAACCACTATTATCGTGCACCTATCTAAATTGGAAACTGTAATAGGCAGTCTTCAACTTTTTGCATATTATTAATGTGTATTACCGACCAATAAATTTTACTGCATTGAAATAGTAGATATGGTATGTCCCATAAAATTTATATATTCATACATACATACATACATACATACATACATACATACATACATACATAAGTATAATCAATTTAACGAAAGAAATAGTCAAGCTTGAGGCCAGTTTATTCTATGATAGAATTTTTTATTATTACTAGTTTATTCCGATATTTTGATACCTATCGCATATCATTATCAAAGAATTGAGTAAAAATCGTACATGAAAAAGGACGTCACAAAGTTTTCACATAAAACATTATACTATATCAATTATAGTATACGAGTAATCCCCGTAAAACAGGTTAATTTGTACCTCGCATAAAAAGTAAAAAAATATTGTCGTGAACCTAGGAAACTATAATAGGTGGAGTGTTGATATCTTCTACTCTAGAGAATAACGTATATTTTAGAGATAAAACTTGGTTGTTATGTCCGAGAGGCCGATAATACCAATAAAAAGTTATTATCATATATAATTTCACATTAGCTACTCTTAGAATAACGTATGTTTTTGAATTGAAGCTTGGCCATAATTAATTTTTTCAGAATTTTAAAATTCAGAAACAATCGAGGGAGTTATATGCAGTAGTGTGCCTTCTGTCGCCATGAGGAACGTGAAAGACATATTTTTAAGGATATAAGTGCTGAAAATTTCTAGAACAGTCCAGGACATTCTGGAATACTGTGGAATTTCCTGAACATTCATTGTGCAGCATTCGTAGTTCTTTTAATTTAAGTGGGGTTACCGCTTTGTAAAAGTAGCCTGATATCTCATACCAATGTCCCAAGCAAATCTGAGTACCTCAAGTAATAGAAATAATAATAATGATAATTATAATTATAATTATAATTATAATTATAATTATAATTATAATTATAATTATAATTATAATTATAATTATCATTATTATTATAATATTATATATAATTATAATTATATATATATAATTATAATTATAATTATATATAATTATATATATATAATTATAATTATAATTATAATTATTATTATAATTATAATTATAATTATAATTATAATTATAATTATAATAAAAATAATTATTATGTTATTTTATTTTATTTTATTTTAATTTATTTTATTTTATTTTATTTTATTTTATTTCATTTATTAAAATTATTAAAGCTTAATTTGTCGAGCATAGTAACTAAGACCTTCACTCGTTTTGGTGACATACACTCAGAGTAGTTGGTGGATATATAACTCACAACCCCCAGACAAATAGGCTAACAAACTTACCACTATTTTTTTAAATAGTGCCTGCATAAAACCAAAAACGGCTTGGCAATGCTATTATCTTTAAATGTTTTAAATCTTCTATACATATAATAAAATAGTAACTCATTTCCGTCTATCTGTCTACTTTTAATTTTTATTTATAGCACGTAAAAACTACTGGATGAATTTTAGCAACATTTTGTAAGGAGGTACCTTAGCATCCTGGTTTCAACTTTTTTACGCAAAAATATCTCCAGTAAAAAAGAAAGTGAAGAAAAAGCAGTAAAAAGCGCAACTTCCGGTTAGAGGTACTGAAATTTTCGGATTAAAACTGGAATATTTTCAACGCTGATATTTTTTCATCACACCTTAGGAGCCAATTTGAAAAAAAATTTGTATTTGGTTGTATTTTTACTTTGTGGAATTACATTGCTATTAAATTATTTTAAACACCTATTTCAGAGCTGTACAATAATTGTTAGAATTTTTTATAAATTTTAGAATTTTATCCAGGGATGGGTACCTTTATATAAAGTAAAAATGTATATAAGTAAGAGTGTTACAATTGGTGTGGAATAACTTCAAAGCAAAATCGAGCAAAATATTGTCAAGACTGTCACGACGTGGCGGGCACAGCTAGTATTTAATAAAATAAAATTATTGTATTAAATAAATTTATTGTTTATCAGTTTTACTAAATAATGCTTGACTGTTAATCAGTTAAACCTAACTTTGATTTAGCTACACGTTCTTTATCTATTTTTCATAGGTTTTTTTTTTTCCAGATTTCATAGCTTCTTTGATGATTTAATAATAAATAATAAAATTATTTCTTAAGTGTAGAACTCATCATACTTTATATTTTGTAGTTTATTAAATTTGCTTTGTTAATGAATGTTTTTTCAACTTTTTATCGAATTACAATCTTTATCACAATAGTTTTAAATACCATATAAAATGTACGAGGGTTATGCTATAGTAAAATTATTTCAGATAAATGCTGAAGTTTATTTATAAATTATTTTCGCCTACATTCTATGGGCTGAGAACAAATCTTAACCATTTCCCTTTATGTGCTTAGCTCTTTTTTATTATCTACGTAAAACTAAGTGTTAAATTTTCATTAAACATCAATTTTGTTGTTGTTTATTTATTGAAGTTCGTGGAGAAAGTATCCTAATTTTAAATATTGAACTAATTTTCTGAGATTATTATATAAAACTTATTACATAAATTTTTAACTATACGAACATTATGATATCCTTTTGATTTCATGAAGCACCCATAATAATTTTCTGAGATTATTAAATAAAACTTTTCACATAAACTTTCAACTATACGAAAATTGATGATATCCTTTTGATTTCATGTAGCACCCATAAATAAGTTTTCAAATTATCAATCATCGGCAACCTCAAAGTTAAGCATGAATAAGTGTAATAAAACAGAAATGATGCAAAGCCCAATTAATCACCACCAAATTAGGACATTTTTTATTAATGTGGGATAATTTTGTATATCCTTTTTTTTTAGTTACTTGCATTCAAAATGCTTATTTGAGTAGTGCTGATGGTGTAAATCAAGATTGTTCGCCCAAAATTTGAAAATTATACAAAACTCAAGGAACAACAGCACATGCTTTCAAAAAAAGAACAAATATTTTTTGAACTAATCTTGAGTTATTAGCACAAATTCTAAATGTTACAACGCAAATTTTTTCCAAAAATACTACACAAAAGGCCATAAATGTAATTTATCAACAACTTAACGCTTTATATACTGGGTGGCGCAAAAGTATTGTCATTATATGAATTTACTCTAATTTTTGCGAATCGTGCGAAATATCATTATGCTTTGATTTCTATGTTACAGATATACAAATAATTATCTGACAACAAGAAGTGGTGCAATTCTCCCCTGAAGAACGTGGAATTATTGTTACCGTCAGACTTCTGTCTTTGAGGTTTTTAAAATCTCCAATTTACCAGAATAACAAATCTCAAACTTTAAACTCTAAAACTGAAGAAGAAATCGCGAACTTGGAGCCAGAACTTTTCCGGCAACAATTCAAAATGTCGTGAAACGAGCCGATGCCATTAAGAGTATTATTTTCTCAACATTAACTATACATTTTCAAATAAACTTTTTATTAAAACACAGCTCATTTTTGTTTCTTACCAGGTACATTATGACGATATTTTTTCCGCTACTTGGTATATAATTTTCTGCTTTCATGTTTTCATAGGATTAATATGAAATATTTAATTTTTTCACCAAATACAATAATCGTCTGGATAAATAAATTCTTTCCAAATATATTGGATAGTTCCGGACTATTAAGAATACATAAATGTTTGTTATTATTCTGTCACTCGAGAACAGACATGGGGTGTTTAAATTATATTTTAATTCCCATTATAAGTACACGTAATGTGTAATTGGATATTCAATTGTAATTAAAATCAGGGACTAAAATCAATTATAAATAGATGTAATTATAATTAAAAATTTATTTTAATATATTTTATTTGACCTTTTTAATAATTTGTATTTAATTACTTTTATTAACCGACTTCAAAAAAAGAAGGAGGTTATCAATTCGTCTGAATGTTGCTTTTTTTTATGTTTGTGCCCGCAGAACTCAGTCATTTCCGAACCGATTTTTAAAATTTTTTCTTTATTAGAAAGGAAATGCTTACAGATTGGTCCCATTTTAAAAGAAGTTCAGAATTTTGAAAATTAAAGGGTGTCCCCATACAACATACGTGTTTTTTACGTGTATTATGAACCGTAAAGGGCAACCTTTTAAAATTTTAAAAAACTGCTTATTACTATAGCTGCCAGTAATAGAAATTAATAAAAAAAAAAAATTAAAAATTAAAGGGTGTCCCCATATGTGACGTCAATTTAAATATATGAACTATTTGAACCATTGTAGACAATCACTTGAAAATTGGACAGAATGTCCAATATTTATAATCAGAAATTAAATATTTATAATTAGAAGTTAAAGGGTGTCCCAATAGTTGATGTAATTTGATGTATATTGCAAAACTTTTGAACCGTAACAGAGAGACGGTTGAAATATTCAAAGAACCTGTATATCTAAGTCCTTTATAACATCAAGGATATAATTTAAATTTGGAAACTAAAGGGTGACCCCATAATTGATATAATTTTACCTATCTAGCCCTATCTTTTGAACCGTTATAGACAAACACTTGAAAATTAGACAGAATCTCCACTACTATGTCCCGTACAATAACATTAATAAATATTTAAAATTTTAAAGGGTGTCCCAATAGTTGATGTAAAGTGATGCATATGACCAAACTTTTGAGCCGTTTTAGACAGACATTAGAAATTTACAAAGAATCTGTCCTTTAAAATAAGTGTTTAATTTACAATTGCACATTAAAGGGTGTCCCCTAGGTGATATTGTTTAAGCTATATGGCCATATCTTTGGAACCGTTATTTTTTATTACTGTGTCAGTAATAATAAGTGTAAAAAAATAAAGGGTGTCCTCATATCTGACGTAATTTGTCGTATATGGCTTTATCTGCTGAACCGTTATGGATAGACATTTGAATGTACAGAACGTATAGAGCAACAAGTTGCTCCGTTAGAGCAAGAAGTATAAAAGAATTTGATTTAAGTACTATTTCTTACACATTACTTTCTTTTAAATTTTTAGTTCAGAATTGATGCACATATATTTGTTTTGTAGTCGGTTTTTTTTTGGAAGAATTATTTACAATTTTCCTGATGATGCTACACAAAGGAGTAGCGAAATATCGAGAATAAAAATAAAAATAGTTAACGACCTAAAGCTTGAAAATAAAAATAATTAAATATAATTAAAAATATTTCAATTACAATTACTTGTAATTAGTAATTGGACACTTTCAATTATACATTATGTGTAATTATAATTGGGAATGTTCAACTCCAAATTACATACAATAAGTTGTAATTATGCAGTAATCATTACATGCAATAAAACAAACTTTAAATAACTTTGATGTCACCACTAACTGCGGAAACGGGTCAACCGATTTTAGAATTCCAGGGTATGTTGGGGATGGTTTGTGTGCAGTTTGTACGAAATCGGCCCAGTGGTTTCGGCATGGCATTTACATTTTCCTATATATTCCCATATAAATATCAACAAACAGACCTCAAGTTTCTATATGATGATTTTGAGCTGAATCTTTTCAGTCGTTACTTCGATCGTCATTTTATTTGGTCAGATTATACATCTGAATTGTATCATATGTATGTGTTACTTTTTTCTTAGCGTTTCCTTAGTCACCTCCTCCATTGGTTGAATCCGATATGTGATTCTGTTGTTGAAATGTATGCAAATGCTTTGTCGCGAAACTATATTTGTTTCCCCTCTGTTGAGAGTAAACCTACAGGTGGACGATTAATTTATATATTTTGTGTTTTTATTAATTTATATATATTGGAATTTATAATAAGATTGCTATTATTTTTTACGTTTATGTTATGCGAAGGTTATAAACACTCTTTGTACTGAAATACTTTTTGATCAATAAATTCATTAAAATGTAATAATTGATTAATTCTTTAAATATTCTTAATTCTTTAATCATTCAATAATTCTTTAATTATTCATTAACTCTTTTAATGAATGCCTAAACTTTTCCATTGCATTTAATTGAAATTTAATTTTTTTCAACTTCAAGTAAGTGTAATTTGAATTTTCAATTACAAATTATATGCAATGAGTATTTGAAAAAAAAAAACCAAATTAAAAGTATTTGAATGTAATTGTAATTGAAAAATGTCCATTACAGTTACATTTAATAGCGTAATTGAATGTGTAAATAATTACAAACTATAATTGACCTCCCCCAAATTTGCTCGAGACTTACTACACAGAACTTAAATATTATGCAGTCTTTTCTCTAACTGATTATTTTTTATGACTGACTATTTTTATGTACATATTCTGAAAGTGCTAAGTGGCCTAGTTTGGTTTCGTTGTTTCCGCTTCGAAATATAATTGAGATTTTTTCATATTTTTAAATAACGCTTTTGGTTATGATAAAATTTGTAGGGGAGTTATTTACAATGCAGGAAATTTGGTATTCTAATTCTAATTGAATTCTTATGTTTATTGTTAAAATATAAAATGTATACTGCTTATAAAATTATATAAAATATATTTCCCATTTTATTATAATTTCACAGACATGCGATCAAAAAATTATGTAATTATTTTCTTTATATCTTTACCGTGGACTAGTATGTCTTATGCATATTTTAATTTTTCTTACGAACTCAGTAAAGTAAATTTAACTCTGGTATTAACACTTCTTGCTACAGAATAGAATTTTTAATTCATAAAACCATCGTCAGTATACTACAGCACGTTTGTGCATGTAATTTTTCTGTAATATTAAGCAATTCATCATTTAAAACTCCATAAACAAACGTCATTAGTAAAAACCATAAATAGTACATATTAAGATTAAAATCAGTTATATTTTGTTTTATTTTACACATGAATATAATTTGTGTATTTCATAAACAAAATTAGCTCAAGGACAAAAACTGAATGTGTTAGTATGTTACTTTTGCTTTAAATAAGTTGGATGATAAATTGAATTAGACTCTCATTTCAATTTATAA
Organism: Phasia obesa; assembly: GCA_949628195.1. Taxonomy (NCBI): domain Eukaryota; kingdom Metazoa; phylum Arthropoda; class Insecta; order Diptera; family Tachinidae; genus Phasia; species Phasia obesa. The sequence goes on from OX451216.1 coordinate 35,560,402, forward strand.
ATAATAACAATTTGCTTTTATATCGTTTATGAAGATTTGAATATGTTGGTAAATAAGACTTTAAATTACCCTTTCTATAGAAATAACCAACTTATTTCCAAATATTTTCCACATACATATGTAAACTCTCTTTATCGATCGCACCAATTTCGGATATCGTCAAAAAATTTTCTCGGGGAAATGAAATTGCTAACCTTACCAAAAATTTGGTAAACCTAAAATTTTTAAAAATAAATCTAAAATACATACTTATATTAAAATTTTTATTTTAAAACAATTTTATAGTGTGTGGTCGAAGGAAATAATAAACCCAAAATTAGAAAAAATACCTAAAAAAATTTAATATTCACCAAAAAATATAAAATGTTGTAGATATTTTTTTCAAGAAGACCACACTACCACGAAGCATTTTGCTTGCCTGCGGAAAATACCCCGAGTCTTTGGTGGGAATAGAATCTGTAACCCCCATAATATTAGAATACCGTTCTACAAATCAGTCTATGGATTCACAAAAATAGGGAAATATCTATTCATATAATAAAACTGTAAAAGGACCATTTCTGTGCATGATATATTTTTAAAAAAATTTTGTTGCTGGTGCAGATAGTAATCGAAATGGGAAATGTGTTCGCATATCGTAAAAACTACTACCAAAAACTTCGGTTTAAATATTAGATTTTCTACTATATTATTGAGCCCTTGATTATGAAAGTGGTATAAGTCATATATTTCTTGTTTCGAGATATTAAGAGGTTTGCATTTCAAAGGATAAAAAAATTTTTTTGTATTGTGGAATAAAATATTTTGACAATTAAATAGCGTATTTATTATGATTGTGAAATTTATAACCAGTTTTAAAAGGTAGTGTGGTTTTGAAATGACTTATACCATTTTGAAAATTGACTGCATGACTTTATAAATGAATTAAACCCTCAAGGAAAAAAAATTATTAAAAATTAACATTTCAAATTCATTACATTGTAATTAAGTAATTTGTTTTTTAGCATTAAGGGAAAATAAATAAATAAAGAGGGTAGGAAATCCATCATATCTTTTTTCTTCTGTTATTGGTGTAATGGTTGTGTATAATGGATGCAAATCAATATTTTCGTATATTCATCACCAAAGAAGTTTTATAAAATATTTTATATGGAGAGTTTTTTAGAAATCTAATCCATTGTATTCTTAGCCAAGATACAGCTTCTCCATTGGTGTTTCTCTTTCTATTAGTCGGTCATTCTCCCAGTTATTTCGTCGAAATGAAATCTTTCCGAGCCATTTGTTGTACCATCAAAATGGGTTTAACTTTTTACATAATTCTATTAAATAACTTATTCTTCTTCGCCGTTTAATGTCTACAATTAATTATAAATAGTGCATTTTTACATTAATAGGCTTGCCTGATCATAACTGAATCGCTATCTGAAGACAACAAAAAATTACTAATAATTATTTTCCCAAACTTGGAATCAGCCTGACTTATAGCACTATTAAAATATGTATAGAGTAACTGTATTTTGTTTACCAACCAAAAAATAAACTCAATTTATCAACTTAATTTTCATGGCATACTGCGAATTACTTTATTAGGATTTGATATGAAATAGCTCATAAACTAGATTTTAAAAATTTTTGACTTATACTACTTTCAAAATCAAGGGCTCAATTATATTATTATATTATTGTATTATTATATTATTATATAATTATATTATTTTATTATTATAGTATTATATCTTATCTCCAAGAGAAAAATTTTTAAAAGTGCGCAGTTCTTCCGATTTAAATGAACCTCAAACTAGACAGCACCTTTTATTTTTGTAAGCGGGATCCTTATTTCGGTGGTGCTGAAGTTTTCGGTTCAAAAATGGGATATTTAAATTTTTGAAAGCGGGATATTTTAAAAACTAGGATATTGTAGACGCAACTAGGATATTGCGCACCTACAAAATTGGATTATTTTAAACAAAATTGCGCAACAGATGGCGCCCATTAAAAAAAAATTGTATTTCATTTTTACTTTGTGGAATTACATTGTTATTGAATGTTTTAAACACCTCTTACAGAGTTTTAGAATAAGTTTTAGAACTTTAATTTTTTTATAAATTTTAGAATTCTTTCCAGGGATGAAGTAAATCCATATATAAAGTAAATCCATAAACCATAACTAAATTACTATAAAACTAAGAGTCTTACAATTGGTGTGGAATACATTCAAAGCAAAATCGAGCAAAATATTGTCCGGACGCCCACGACGTGGCGGGCACAGCTAGTCTTCTATAAAATAAAAAAAAACATACATTAACACCCATCTGAAAAAATATTTTGAATTATCTAAAATGTAATAATCTTCAATGAAATCTTAACTAATAATGAAATTCCTCAAAAGAGGTTGTACTTTTTTGAGGAATGGAATGTTCACATATAATAGTTATAAGTAAGGAAAATAAAGGCTTTATATAAAATTCTACAATTATTAGAAAATCTTAAAATTGTTGTAGAGCTCTCTAAATATTGTTTTAAATTTCACGGTGACAAAAATGAAAGGTGCTGCCTATTAAAGCGGTAAAATAGCGTACTATCGCTACTTGTTATCTATTTTCTTTTATAAATGAGATATTTTTGCGGAAAAAGGTATCATATATTTGAATAAAGATACTAAGGTACCTCCTTACTAAATATTCTTAAGATTCATCCAGTAGTTTATACGTGATGCGAACACAGACATAAGAAAATTCCAAAAGCTGTTGTTTTGCATTAAATATCGATTACTTTCTGCACCAGCAACAACGAAAAATATTTTATGCACAGAAATGGCCCTGTTAGAGTTTTATTGGTTTTCCCAAAATAACTATCCGTCTTAATAAGTAAAATTCACAAAAGTGACATATTCTTAGCAAATAACATCTGGTTGAAAAGTATGTGTAATTAATTAAATTTGTTTTATAACTTTTAAATTAAATAAATAATCAAGTGATAAAAATAAGAATTAAATTAAAAACCAAAAAGTGTCAGTTAAAGTTGTAATAAAATAGCTGCTCCAATAAATAATTCAATAAACAAATTAAACAGCAGATGGCTTTAATTATAAAAAGCAAACATTTGTGAAATGAAACATTGTGTTAATAAAATAAATATTTGAAAATGTTGTGGTTAATTGAAAATGTAATTTGATTGCAGAAAATTTCACTTCAAAAGAAAATAATTATTTCATACCCAATGAGTAGCTGTAGTATCATAGGACGAGAATTTAAAATTAAAATTATAGCAGAATTTTGTTTTTGTTTGTGTATTTAAAAAATTAATATTATGGCACAATTTTGTTGTATGACGTATTTTGGATTGAAGAGTGTTGTATCTGTTCCTATTTTTTTTTTTAAGTTAATATATTCTAACTTAGATAATCATGGCAAACCAGTGTTGTCATAGTATGCATGTAAAGAACTAGCTGTCAACGAGCAATCGAGCAATACAAACCTTAGGAATTTGGTATTATTGTTACTGGTTTTTATGAATTTTTTGGAAGAGTAATATACCGTTTTGGCCATTTTTCTTTCTTTGAAGCTTTCTGAAGTCTTACGTATACCACAACAAACCACAAACTTTATAAATCTTCAAACCTAACATTGAAGAAGATATCGCCAATTTCGAGTAATGTGTTTTGTAAGTAGCAGTTTGAAATACCGCAAAAAGAAAAAGTAAGAATCAGTTCGCTAGGTAGACATTTAATTTTTTACACTTGATGTCATCAAAGTCTTAGGGTAACTTGTTGTGGAAATAACAAAATGACCAACTAGTAGCCAATTTATCACATGACGTTAATTTTTTTCCACCTATTAGAAACAAAAAAAAAATTCAAATTTTTTAGATAAATAATTAGTTCACATGTGGATAAATTTCTTTTACTTTCCAAATGTATATAAATTCCGAAAAATGAATACATAATTAACATTTTCTATTGTTATTGTCATTAAAAAGTTATTTTTAAACTTGAATTCTAATTCTATTCGGTATCTAATACCGCTTATATTTTAATGGAATTTTTCCAAATAGAAAACAAAAATTACTGATTTATATCTGCTTATTAGACTTGTGTTATTGATGGAAAAAATTAAAATTGTATAAACTTTTCAGGAGTTAGTTAGTTATATAAAACCACTCTAAAAATTCTATACATACTAAAATCGCTTAAAGCAAGCATGTTATGTTTGTTTTAAAATAATTAGGATTTTATTTTTTAATGTTACTCTAAATTTCGTTTCTAAACTTGAGTTATTTGCTAATTCTATTTACGTATCTAATTCCATTTGAATCTCAATGATATTTTTTGAAATGGAAATCATAAAATATATGATTTATAGCTGCTAATTGGTATCGCATTATTGGTGGCATAAATTAAATTCGTTTTGATTTTTAGGAGTAATTGATACAAAAACCAAATATAAATAAAATAGATATGCAAATGATTTGCTATGGTTTTTTAAAATGCTTCATATAATTGATAAGTTTTACGTAGGCTAATTTTTAAGCGTTTAAAATATGAATAAAAAAATGGAATGAATTAATGTTAGCCATTCATTACTCAAAGATAGATTGATTTGAACGTGAACACTGGTTAAAAAATATCCAACTTTTTTAAACATAGTCTCTATTATCTCACTATTATATATGTACCGTGGTGTTCCATAAAATAGAGCCACCTTTTACTACATATTTCGAAAAAGAAAAAAACATACTAAATCTTCATAAAAAAATTTAAGGTTTTTATTTAAGGTGAGACCGAAGAACTGTCAAACTACATTACTATAGACCTGTTTTGATAAAAAACTTAAAATGAAATATATACGTAAAAACATTCGAAATTCACTATTTTAGGTGTGAAAAAAGTACTAAATGGAATATAATTTATTTTTGATAATGGCCGTTTTGGCATAGGTTCAACAAGTTTTTGGCATGTCTCAATCGGAATATTACTCCATGCTCCTTTTACTAATGCCCACAAGTGATATTTATTTATTGCTAATTTAACTAATTTAACTATTCGCTACAAGTTCTCAATGGGTTTAATACTGCCAACTGAGCAGGCCAACTTAAAACATCAACCCCATTTTTTTCAAACCAATTTTTTGCACCCTTCGATGTGTGTTTCGGGTCATTGTCGTGCTGAAACACAAATTGAAGCGTAATTTTTCAATCTGAGTGAGATATCACATAACTGTTAAGCAGATTTTTGTAAAAAATATCATCCATCTAAGTTTAGGTGCCTATAAATTCAACTCCTACAAGAATTTAAGCCATACTTTATACATTACTTCTCATTTTGCTGATTGGGCTCATTTTATTATCAAAGAATTCTGTTAAGTCATAAAGTACAATTTAGGATAAATGGATACGTCAATAAGAATTTGGATCGAAAACAAATCTCAAGCCCTTAGTGAATCACCATTACATCCATTAAAATTTACTTTTTGGCACGATTTACCTGCTGGCGGCATTTTCGGTCCCTATTTCTTTTGAAGTGAGCAAGAAGCTACCTTTATAATGTATATCAAGCTATGCTGATCGCACAAATTTGCACCCATTAAAGGTTTTAATTAATTTCAGATACAATTTTAATAAATTTTTTAATTGATTCAGTTATATACATAATTAGGAAAAAACATAATAAACTTATAATTAAATAAATTATTGAATCAATAAAACATTAAGGGTAACTCCACGTCAAATCAACAAGGCCCTCAAAATGACTACTTCAGATTTTATTAAAAGTTTTTTTATTTATATTCTTTGACTCGCTGAATACAAATATGATTTTAAAAAAATTCTATCTCTTACAGTTTTTCCGCTACACAGTTATCAAAATTGAAAAATGTCGCTTTTTTGCATATGCGTCCGAGCATTAAATATATTCTAAATCCAGTTCTATAAGTCCTAGAAAGTTGGGTGATAGCTCATTTTAAAGGGTATTTCATACGCTTTAATTTGGTATCAATCATGAATCATGAAATTTTTTAAAAATTTTTTTCTAATATTTAAAAAAAAGTTTTATTAAAATATTTGAGATAGTGTCTTTTAATTTTTTTTTTTAAATTTACATATGTTTTCTAATAATATTTGGTTTCAGGGAGTCAACGAATATAAATAAAAATATAAAATCGGGAGTGGTAAATTTGAAAACATTTTTTTTTGATTTGACTTGGAATTACCCTAAATTAAATTTGTGTCTAAAACTAATCAAAAACTCTTAATTGGTGCAAAAACTTTTTTCTGAGAGAGTTTTTTGTTTTAAATAATTAATCGAATAAACATCAACGTATTTTGGTTCCAACAAGAGGACGCTACTTGTCATACAGCGGATTTACCATTCAATTTATTGCAAAATCAATTTATTTCTAAAAGTGACCTTTTCACTGGTCCCTTCGTTTATGAGATTTGGCGCCTCTGGATTACTTAACATGAGATTATTTTTAGTCATTGGTTTATGCCGAGCTTATATTCGAGCCACCATTGTCTCCAGACAATACGGCCAGATTTATTGGAAAAAGTAGTAAAATATTGGATTGATCGAATGGACCATATAACTCGTAGCCATGACGGACATGTGTATGCCAGAAATCGTAGTTAAAAAATAAATGCCATAAAATCATCTAACAGATTATAATAAAAAAATTCCTTTCAAAAATATTACTGCATTGCATTACCATTTTAATTTGTTATGCAAGTAAAAGAAAACACCCTATATATTGTTGGCCTAATTTTATATCAGTATCATCTCGTAAAATTCATTTCTTGAACTTACAATTTTATATAATGAGAATTAAAACACTTACGTACGCCTAGCCGAATCTGGCTTCTGCATACATTGTGCATATTACGTAAACCCATTTCTAAATTAATTTTCCTTCGTTTAAAATAGTCAAACTCAGAAAACCAAGACACAACATATGGGTTATCCTATATGTACAATTTGAGAGTTTTATAGTGTAAAACTTTTTTTTTATGTATTCTCTGATATAATAGGGCACTTTCACTATAGTAAGAAAATTAAAATTTAGCGCATTTGGCTATAGTTTCAGTGCTGGCACTTCCGACCGCAAACTTTAACTTAAGATATGTGAAAAAATAAAAAAAAAATTTGGAGTTGCCGATACTCAACTTTACCATGCTAATTGGAAACAGTTATTTTTATGTATACAGGTCTTCATCTCCATAAACCAAAGGCACATACTGAATTTCATTTTGATATGTCATACTACAGTATGACCTGTAAAATGTTTACAAAATTTGGGAGTAAGTAAACTACCCCTTGCCCCTATCCGATTATGCCCAAAATTTGTACATCTGCACCTCCATATAACAAAGGCACATACTAAATTTCGTTTTAGGGTAATTTAGGGGTAAGAAAACTATCCCTCACCCCCTCCCGATTATGCCCTAAAACTATACAGCTCATCATTTCCATATACCAAATAAACTTACTAAATTCAGGGTAATTTAGGGATAAGAAAACTATCCCTCACCCCCTCCCGATTATGCTCTAAAACTATACAGCTCATCATTTCCATATACCAAATGAACTTACTAAATTTGATTTTGATATATCAAACGGTATGACCTGTACAAACTCCAAAATAATAGTGTCATTGGGTTTCATTTTGATCTCTTTTAACGGTAATTTGGATAGGAAATTGACCTTAGTTTCGCATTTACTTTAACGCTAGAAATTGGATATAAGTGAATTAGCTTTTATTATATAAAATAAATAAATAAACACCAATAACAAAACACTCCTTATTATTACCCTTAAGTGATAGCCCAAATTATACATATACATTTAACCAAAAACATATTTATATTATGCAACACTTATACATACTCGTATACATACATGTATTTAGGACAGAGTGCTTATGCTCATACAATCTTAAAAACTATGTTGTGTGAACATAACAATCAAGTTTATATTTCCGCAAAATTTTAAACAGTTTTATTAGAAAAAAAGGACAATAAAAACAACTTGAAATAAAGAAAGAAAACATGAAGATATTTTTACCAGAATATAATTTTTAACATTTACACACATAGTCTTACAAAATGTAGTTGTGTTTGTGCCAGTTGATACAATTGAACAACAAAAAAGATACAACTTGTTACATTTCCGTTTAAACAACAGTTTCCAGCAACAAAATGTCTTTATTATTATGGTATAGATTTTTATTTTGGGTTTTTTAGTCTTTGGTTTTAGAACCAAACCAACATCAAGTGGGAAAAGTTATATGTGAAACATTTATTTACTCAATTAAAACTTCTTAAAGAATTAACAGATACTTTTAAGTACAATATTAATGGCTATAGAATACATAAAACAATATATGTACTTATAGTTAAAAATATAGTGTTGATTAAATTTACGAAACAAATTAATAGTAATAAATTTATTTATAGATTTATTCAAATAAAACAATTTTATTCAAATCAACAGGATTTTATTTGTTAAAAATATCTTTTTTATGACATTAAAAAAACTTATTTAAATTCCTATTCTTAATATTAATTTTTAATTGTCTATTCTTTTTTGAAAATGTCTAAAGCGTTAAACGCATAAACTACAGCAGGATACCGACTACAACCTGTCAAAATTAAAATACACACATTTATATGAGACGATTATTTTGACGACATCATAGTTACATGGCTACACGACCACCGTTGTGGCTGTAGCTAACTTAGGCTAATTTCTATTTTTCTTTGCAACAATTCTATTATTCAACAAAGGCAAATGTCACAAAATTAAAAATACAAATTCATTTACAATCAAAAGGTTTTGAGCAAATGTATTTATTGTTTTTTATATGATAACAGTATTTTTTTATAAAGTTTTTTTTTTGTAAAGGAAAAATATGTATTTCTATAATATTTTCATAGTTTTGATGTATGTAGCTGACGTCTTCAATATAATTCAGTAGCTGACTACACGGTGACGATTGTAGCCAACGTCATTTGTAGTCGTGTAGCTGTGTAGCCGCTGTTGACTATGTATTCAAAGCTTTAATGTTAATAATTTTTTTTTATAAATTTCATAATTATTTGTTTCAAAAAATCCAGGAATATTTTTAAGAAAGTAATATTTTAATAAACAACCAAAAAATATTTTTTTGTATATGTTTTAAAAAAACCTGAAGTTTTTTAGCTTTACAAGTATCAAAATCAAAAAATTTCGCTTTTTTGCATATACGCTCGAGGATTAAATATATTCTAATTCCAATTCTATAAGCCCTCCCTCCATTCATTTGTTTATTACAATCTAAAAAAATAGAAATTTGTTAATAAACCGCGTAATACAGGAAGAAGTATTCGTTAAAACTGAAAAATATGTAGTTTTTTTAACATAACTTCTGATCCCACTAGGTCCCAGTCTAAAATTTTTATGGTGTACTCACTGAGCCACATTAAAAAACATATGTAAAAGAAACTATCTCAAAAATTTAAAAAAAATTTTTTTTTTGCACGACTGAAATCAAATTAATGCGTATGTATCTCGAATTAAAACATATTTAATCCTCGAGCGGATATGCGGAAAAGTGATATTTTTCTGTTTTGATAACTGCATAGCTAAAAATCTATAAAATCTGGAAATTATATTTGGATTCAGGGAGTCAAGAAATATAAATAAAAAAAAACTTTCAATAAAATCTGAAGTAGTCAATTTGAGTACCTTGTTGATTTGATATGGAATTACCCTAATTTTAAATTTACAAATTTTTTTATTATGCAAATTATGTTCCGATTATGAAAATTTATTAAAAATTCATAAATTTTAATTGGTTTATTTTAATATAATTGAACACAAGTATTTTTACTAAATTAAAGCATATAAAATTAAACAAAAATTAAAGATATATCGTAACTTTTCTAATTTACTTCAATAAAACAATTCGAGTAGGAATAAAATTTAAATATTTGTCAACTTATAATATAAAAAAATTTTGTAAGTTATGCCAATACGTATACATATAAATCTTTTTTACATACAGATAAAATTTGAAGTCAAGCTTAAGTTCGTTTTAGTCTCTTTAAGAAAAAATAATTTTATCTATAAATTAGGTGATTAATATTAATGATAAATTGGGAAAATTTTATTTTAGATCCTAGAAGAATGTATAAATCCTTTTGCGATAGTTTTAAATTAGGGTTCCGTATGTTTAATAAACAACCAAAAAAGAACTAGTTTTAAATTTTACACATATCTTAATTTATAGTTTTATGTTGTAATTTTAAGAGTCATATACGGCACAATAATTTCATAATGATTTTTTACTTATTATTATAGCGAGCATACCCTGTGTAAATTTCAAATGTCTGCCTAAAACTTTTACAACATAAGGACAAATTCTCAAAATCACAACTTCTAGGGACAATCCTTTTGATTTTTATTAATTTAAGTTTTGATAATTGTTGTAATTCAAATTTAAAGTGTATGCATATTACAAGGTCATATACCTTAAAACCCATCGCTACCACAACAGCAATTAGTTTGTAGTGTCTCCCTATTACGGTTCAAAAAATAAGGCCATATATTTGAAAATCAAATCACCAACGCAGCACCATTTAACTTTTAGTAATTGTTGTTATAGCAGCCATAGTAATACACTATGAAAAATTCAAGGCCATAGTAATACACCTACTTTGAAACTTTAAATAGCATATCTCTTATGGTTAAAAAAATAAGGCCATGTTCGTAAAAATCTCGTCGCTATCGGGACACCATTTAAGTGTTAGTTTTGATTCTAATACTTGTTAATAATGCGAAGATAGTCTCTATCTTCCCATTTTTGTTTAAATTTCAAGATTCTGCCTCTTACAATTTAAAAACTAAAGCCATATATGTGAATCTCACGTCACTATCGGACCACCATTTAACTTTTGGTTTTTATCGTAATACGCCTTCTCTGAAAATTTTTAAGAGTCTAACTATTATGGTTCAAAAATAAGGACATATACCTGAAAATATCCTTCATTTTCTTCCTTTAATTTTTTATTTATTTTTTATTTTTTGTTTTTACTTTTAATATTTAGTTTTTATACTTTTATACTTTTATACATTTATACTTTTATACTTTTATACTTTTATCATAGCGGTCATAGTTTTAAAAATTCTATGAAAAATTCAAGAGCCTACTACTTTTCAAAAAGAAAATTAGGGCACTGTGGGAACACCTTTTAGTTTTTAGTATTTGTTATAATAAAGGCCATAGTAATATAACTTGTTCTTTCAAGACTCTACCTAGTACCGCTCCAGAGATAGAAGGCGCTGGCAGACGGATAGACATTGTAGCGAAACTAATATGGTTATAGAGTTTTTAACCCTTTTAGATACGGAACCCATAAAAATAGTGTTCTAAAACTTGTCCTTAGGCAACACTGGGGTCGATAAATTTAACTAAATTTTAATCATATTCACGCCCTATTAAATAAGAAAACTGATATTGAAGAAATTTTTTTCAATAGGACTTATTAATTATTTATTCTTTTGACAAAATCCTAATAAACCGTCTAATGATCTAAAGTTCTTCAATTTTACACACCCATTTTTTAAGTAGTTTTTTTTTCAGTGTAGTACAATAATTTTTTCTCATACCTTTTCATTATTTGCCTTTGGTAGCTGTAGCTGACTGTTGCCAAAAATGAATGTAATTCTTAAAATTTTTCTTTCTAATACGAGCATTAAAATTTTATATTTTAATATATTTTTATTTCTTATTTATTGTCTTCTTTATTCTCTGCTACCCTGTCGAAAGCCAGTTTTATTATTATGATGGCAAAATGTATGTGGTTTCCGCTGTGTTTTATTCTCATCATATAGTTTGGGACAAACGATGCAAAAAGAAAATGTATCCTAAAGAATCAAAACTATCAAACTAAAACTTGCAACCATGATGTTAGTCACAGATATCAAAAGAATGGCCGGATTTTAGCAACAAAACCATAATTATATAAAAAGGAAATAATAGTAAAAGTTTAAAATGTATACAATATAAATTTAGAAAAAAAAACTGAAAGAATATAAATTTCTATTATCATTATTTTAAAAGCAAAAAATATACTCGTATGTATGTGTTGTTAGGTTTTAATTTAAATTTCTGTTGTTCAAAGTTTAACTAAAAAAATTAATTTATAAAGAAAATTAATTAATATACAGCGCTTGGTCTTTTTATTGTTAAAGTTTCTGTGCATTTTCTTTAGCAAACTTTTAAGCAGTATTGGCTTACTTTAGGATATAAAAGTTTTATCAAACATTATAACAGTGCTGTACTTATGTATTTATAAATAATAATTCTTTTGTCAAAAATTTGTATAAAATCCGCTGTCAGTGCTTTGAAATTTAGAACAAAATAAACGAAAATTTTTGGATATTTCGTAATCGCTATTCATGATGATAATTCACAATCTGCTGTAAGATTTAGGTCATGTCAATATTGTAGTTCCTTACAGTAAATATGTATAACATTTTTGTTTTATTTATTAAATATTAAATAAAGGAAATGCTTTGTTGGCAGCATGTTTTACTTCGCATATTTGGAAAATGAGTCCCTCAACAACAATTTTTTTTAATATGGTTTATAATATACATAGCTGCATTTATGTTTTTGTGGTTTAGTGAAAATTTAATAAAGTTTTGGGAGTAAAGTTTTTTGTAGTTTTTAAAAATTGAAATTTAATTTTTTTATGTTTTTAAATTAAAATGTTGATATGATAGAAATAGTGCAAGAAATTAACTAAACTACAAAATACTGTTTTCATTCATTTTTTCTCTAGTCTGCGATAAAATTAATTGTATCTTGTTCCATACTTGAGCACAATTATTACCTACGTAAATAGCAATCACTTAACTACATTCAACCGCCATGTTATTTAGTACTTTCCCTCTAACTAAAATTCCAATTAAACTTATCAAAACATTGACATATCGCGCCATATTACAAGTGCTCCTTCCACTGCAACACTAAAATAAAACAAATGAAAAACTTTTCCCTTCTGTATAGCTTACACAACATTTATTTTACTGTTTGTACTTCAATATTTTTGCTTTTATATGTACATATGTATGGACTATTGATTTTCATGCTACATCATAATTTTAAATGGTATCCTGAAGTTGTTAAGACATTTGTGAATTTGTGCGGTTTAATTTTCTATTAATTATAGGACAATTTTGATTGTTAATTAAAAAATTATCCAAAGATCTTAAGCATAATATTTAGGCGGACGCTAAAGAAAGAGGCTTACCTGCTAATGATACCAATGGTAAGTGAAGCACACCTATAGGTGTACGAGATTTGCCTCTACACCAGTTGGCGACAAATTCTACTCTTTTATACTGTTGTAGCATTTGAAATTTATGTTAAAATGATACCATCTAATACAATTTTAGTATGTATTAAAAGGGATTGTTGATTGTAACGGGTTATCTATTTTGCGGTTTCAAAAGTAAACGTAAGTAAAACACATAAAATAATTTTTTTCATGATATTTCTTTTTATTATAAAGTTTGACCGTTGACATTATGTGTGAAACACTACATCATTTAAATGACCACCTCCCGAAGACTTGCCAGCATTGATTCTTTTGAGGTAATATTCGGCCACTTTTTGACACATATTGGGCGGTATCTCAGCCATAACCTGACGAATGTTGGTTTTTAAGTACTCAAGAGGTAAATGTTTCTCTGCATAAAAACGGTCTTTCGGGTAGCCCCACAAACAATCTAATGGTGTCAAATCGCATGATCTTGGTGGCCAGTTGATATCACCACGACGAGAAATTATGTGGCCAGGAAATGTCTCTTGCAATAAAGCCATATTCGCTCGAGTTGTGTAGCATGTGGCACACAGTTGTTATGTGAGCTGGACTTTATATGGATGTAGGTGTAGATCCAAATGCAAAATACGCCATGATGTGTCGTAAGACAGTCCTAATTCCTGTGAACTACGAGGAATCTTTCACTTACAGCTACACTTACAGCAGAGATATTTTCAGCGGAACGAGCGAAACGATGATGCACAGGCCATACAATATCTGTAACCGCTCCAGTCTCTTCAAATTTCTTCACAATTTTGCCAATTGCTTGCGTAGTTGGACGATTATGTAAACCATAATCTCCTCTTAAAGCGCGATATGTGGCTGTTCTAGAATCACCATTTTAGTAGTAGGTTTTAATAATTTTTATGCGTTGTGTGATAGTTAAGCGATCCATTTTCGTCAATGTCAGACTTACAACTGAAAAGAAAAAAAATTGGTTTAACAACTTAGTTAGACAGATGTCGAATTCCAGCCCTACACTTTTGAAACTACGAAATGGATAACCCGTTATTAGAAAAACCTGAGCAGCAGCTTTTAAAAACTACTTCAACATCCGAACCTGTACACTTGACTAACATTATGGCTTAAGAGCGATGCGATTTAGGAATAGCTTTGGGCAGAACACCGTGCATAAGAGTATTCTGAACTTAGTTAGTAAAGAGGTTGGGGAAGGTCAAATGGCGATGGAGCGCATGAGTAGAAAAAACACAGTCGAAAGACTGCTTCGGACACTCATTGGGGATATACACAACAACTGCATTTTTACTGATTGCTGAACCTGTCTTGAAGTCTGCGTTTAGAGGAGTAAATTTCAGTTTTCTAGGCAGAAATGCTAGGGCTGCTGCATGCGTTGGATCAAATCATTGCACTTGGCAACCAGTCTGTTATAGAATGACGCAGGTGATGGTGTAATCCGAACTATTGCTAGAATTTGTCTTAAAACTTAATAGATGTGTCACGATTAACAAGGAAACATTGATGCTAATGTTGATCTTAATGATGTTAATGAACGTAATGGACACACATGTACAGCTGATAGTGAAGCAGCAGTCTAACTAGCAGAAGTTAGATCTGCTGTGATTTTTTCATACATGGGCATACTGCATAATTTAAGTAACAGTAAAAATTTTACTAGTTACTGTAATTTTTTTCAGTAACCAGTAAGCTTTTACTGGTTACTGCTATACATAATGCATTAAAAATATACTGCAGAATGCCCAAGTATGGATTTTTTGTAGACCAGAGTAGCACTGGGAAATCGCTAATTCGAGCGATGGTCCCACAATGAGTTCACAATTAAAACTAAAAAGTAGAAGATGATACTTGCAGACTGTGCCTGGAAAAAGCTGAGACGGTAGCGCACATTGTGAGGCTAGCATAAGACTTAGACATAAGACAGGTAGAAACTTCTTAAATATGGATGCCATGGTGGATCTAAGCCTTGGAAAAATGCTATCAATTAGAGACACCGTGACGAGAAAGCAGGACGACAGTTACGAGTCGTTAGTCTGAAGTCACTAAAGCCATTATTTAAGGCTGGTGGTAGCACGTGACACAATTAAAGTCAGGTTGTCATAATTACAAATCGGTTGTCTAAAATCATTTTTCACCTGTAAGAGCTGGTGTGCTCTTCTGGAGATAGTGAGCCCTGCACGAACTAGTGAGCCCTGCTGGGGATGTATAGCTCTATAGCAATTATTTAGAAAAGTACTTTGGGAAATGACTATGCCAGTCCAGGCACAACAGATGCCACCGGCTAGTAGCAGTAAGGGTATAGCTTGCCGTAACTCATAACACATTCTAGCCATGAACTTTTCAAAGTAAATGCGAAAACGTTAAAAGTTCTTCACAAAATAGTTTATAGTTTTTTGCTTCTATATTTTGGCTAGCTTTTTATTGTCATAAAATACAAACTTTTAGAAAAAAATTAATAATGTTACTATCGTTATTTAAATATGCATAGGGTCCTCTTGATTCGGTACATTATTAAATAACTAAGAAATGTTATCCTTTACATGTGAACTAACATTTAAACTGAATCTAAGGATGGGTGGTAAAGCTATATTTTTCTTACTCCACTTGACTCAACACTTACAGAATATTAAAAGGTGTCAGTTAAACGTTTTGTATCTTTTAATGAAAATCTACTAGACAAATGAAGAAACGTAACAAATATGCTAGTGTTTGTTTTGGCTTTTATGAGACATAACAGAGATGGAAAAGAGTCAAATTATCCAATTAAATTATAATGATAAATTATAATAAAAATAAAGTATTATAATCGTTGCTAATATGATACGTATTTGAAAAGTTGTTAATTATAGTTTTGTCAATTCTTTTAAAGTTGGGAGTTAAAAAAAAAATTAAATGCCAACCTATAAAATTCTTATAAAAAGAGAATACAGTTGATGATAAGAATATAAATATAGACGATTTGCTACAAAAATATCAATAAAGGTTGACAATAAGAATAGTTCTGGTAGCTTAGGATTTTATCGTTTGGTTATAGTCAAGAATTTATTTTATTCTTTTAAAGCTCTCCGCAGGATTTCTTAATCACGGCCTTTATTAAGTTTTATTATAAACTGTATATAAAAAAATGGAGCATTGACCCTTAGGTTACCGCAGTATATACAATTTCATTTATAAGAAATGGTTAAAGTTTTATTTTGTTTAGGTTAATGTTAATATTTCAGCGCAGCTACCTCCAAACAATAGTTGAATTTACTTTTATATTCCTTTTATTCAAAAATTCTACTTTTAAACAGTTAAAAACTTTTGTTTATAACTTTTTAATTAAACCTTTAATTCACTATTTTGAAATTTCTATTTGCATGTTGTTGTTAAAAAATAAAGCAAAGCAGCTTAGTTTACTACCTCTTTTTATATAGGTGGAGGTATGTGCTACTTTCTTTTTTGTTTAATCAAAGTTCCATAATAGAAATGCTAATATTGCCACTTAGCGATATGGGTCAAAAACAACTAACACTTAAAAGTATTAAGTGGCATCAGTAAAACATGGCAAAAGCTGTATGGTAGCAGAAAAGATAATTAACATCTAGGGACTTTAGCAGTACCAGCCAGTTGCAACTTTAGTATTGTATTTACAAAATACACAAGAAAAAAATATTAACGAAATTACAGTGTTGAAAAAAATTAGTGCTATTATTTAATTTAATAATTAATAATAATTAGGACTTGCAATAAAAAGTAATAACTGTAATTATAATTCTATACAGTTATGTATGTTGGGATAATCTGTTGAATTTTTTACGCCTAAATATGTATATTTTTAAAATGCAGCAGAACGAAAAGGCAATAACGTACAATTTTGCATTTATTTATGTTTACAAAAATTAAAATTAGAAAATCATTTATGGCAAATCTAGGCGTTCGGCCTTTCCAAGGTATGAATAAATAATCACTTGTATGTGATTTTTAGCTTTCAATAAAGTATTGCAAAGATTTGTTTCCTTAAGAAACTATAATTAAACCTAGTACTATTTTACATACAGTACACTGAACTAAATTTCTTAGGTAGTATTAACGAAAAGAATTGGTAGAACCTAAACGACAAAAATAGTTTAATCAACTTAATTTTTATTCAAATCAATATACAATTTATTCATATAAACTAATTATATCAAATAAACACAATTTATTTTTTAAAAACATATTTCAATAAAACTTATAAAAATTTAAATAAAATTCTGTTAAATTAACAAAAATTTTTGTTAAAACAGTAGTAAAACATTCTAAGAAAAATAATCTATAAAATTAGTTAAATTAGTTATTTTACAAAATTTTTTAATTTTCTTTTTGAAGGAAATTCAATATATAAAAAAATAGTTGTAAAATAAAATAAATATGGTTAAATTTAAATTCAGAAAAATTACTTGAGTTGACATATAATATTGAAAATTTTTTCAAATTATATTCATTCATTTTAAATATTTTCATTCAATTAAATATTATTTCATTCGTTTCTCCCTATGTCTGGTTACAATATCTACTTATAATTGGTAGAATATGGGATCGATATACTTCGGCAGAGACCGGAAATAACTGTTATTTTTATTTTGAAATTAAATTGGTTATAGAAAATATATCTGTAAAAATTTCGGTCCAGTTGTAACAATTATAAACAACCACAAAAAAATGGTCCTGCCATAACCATTATAAAAGATTTTTAATTTTTAGATCTTTCACAACCATTTTAATTAATTAATAAATTACTGTTGTCATACCTTTCGGTGAAGACCGTCGTCACTGGCTGTTGTTTTGGTACGTTTGGCGAGCGCTTTTGATGTAAAGACATCATTTTCAAGCCGCGTTGAAAATGGTACTAAATTAATTATTTGCTAATTCAAAAATAGTTAAAATAAAATTCATAAAATTTCACAGAGCGGGCACGGCTTTGACATTGTTAACTTCAACACTATTGTGTTAATAATCAAAAATATACATTTGTAAAATAAAAAATATCTAACAGTTGTTAATTGCTAACCAAAGGTTAGCTAATAGCAAGACATATATATATATATATACCATTTTGAAATAAAAGAAAATATATACAGAGAATAAAAATAAAGAAAAATGTTTACTTGGTAGTATAATATAAAAAGAAAATAAAGTTTACAAGTGTAAAACAATTTCAAAACAGCTCTATCTCCTATGAAATATAATGTGAAATTAAAAAAAAGTTTCTCATATTCTATTTCTTTGATAAGTTTGTTTAAATAGAAAATTAATAACAATTGAAACTACCGGGTAGATCGATAAGAAGAGTACTGACGACGGACGTAGCTGTCTAGAAAATGCATTCTGCTTTGCTGGTATCTAATTTTTCTTTATCTCTTTATAATTAAGAACTTAAGACTAAATAATTAATTTATTAATTCAAAAATAGTTCAAATAAAATTCATGTCATTATAATTATTTTTATTTGTTTTTTATTTTGCTAACAATTATAAAAGATTTTTATTTATTTTGGTTTTCCATAACCATTATAAAATATTTTAAATTTTTTTGATCTATTATAACAATTAAAATTGTTTTTTATTTTTTAGGTCTTTAATAACCATTACAAAATTTTTTATTTTGTTTGTCTTCTGTAACCATTATAAGTCACCAAAAAGTTTTTTGGTCTTCTAAGGTTGGTTGGTCAATGGTTTTGGTAAAGAACTATACCAATTTCGATTTAGTTATTAGTCAAGAACTAATAGACTTAATTCATTATCATTTTTATTATGGTTCCGTACCCAATAGGTAAAAAGTTAACTCTATTGTTTTCGCTACAACGTCTGTACATCCGTCTGTCTGTCTGCACCTTTTATCTCTGGAAATGTAATAGGTGGACTCTTGAAATTTTTACCGAAGATATATAATTGTTGCCGCTATTGCAAAAAATACAAAAACTTATACGGTGTTCCCATAGAGAGTTATTCACGTATATGTATTTATTTCTTTAGCAGTAATAGGCTGGCATATTTACACATTTTATATTTCACAATATCAAGTGTAGCAACAAGTAACGAAAATAATTTTAATAAAAATAAAATGCTGTTCCCTAGATATCGCGAATTTGAGGAAATTGACTTTCTATTCTAAACGTTAAAGGCAGACACTTGATATTTGCACAAGGTATTTAGTACTATGCTCTAGTATAAAAAATAATTAAAAGGGTGCTCCACAAGACGTGAAAAAAATTAATAATTGATTGTAAAATTGTACTGAACATAGTACGGATTCCTGCGTGTTTGAGTCTGACTCGCACTTGACTGATTTATGATCATTTGACTTACTAGCACCCTTTTGGAACCATTATAAATATAAAGCTATATCTTTGAAAACTTTATACAATTCTTGGTTAATCATTATTTCAAGATTATTTTAAATATTGGTTATAACAGTTATGTCCCTGTGAAAATGTCCTCAAGTCTAATTTTTAAGTTTTGTAGGAGAGCAATTTTAAACTTATAATAAAACAGCTTGTAGTTTATTGAGCTTTTTTCCACATGCGATTATATATTGAAAAAATATAATCCGGAAGAAATTTCGTTATAACTTCCTGAAAAATGGTAAAATTTTGCACATGGGTGCTATGTAGTGTGGAGATTACAAAAAAGGTGTCAGTAACTTAAATTTTACTTAAGTCGACTTAATCACTTATTCCTTACTAGCATAGATTTATGAAGAACATATATAAAAATTTGTTACTTTTGGAAATATTCAAGAAAAAACTTTTTTAAAAAAAGGCTTTAGAGAGAACTACTACTACAACAATAAGGCCCATTATTATATTATAACTTGCCATTAGCTACAGTTAGGATTTTATCAGGGTGATAAGTAGTTTTTCGTCATTTATTTATTAATTAAATGTTACAATACAATTACAAATTTTATTCTAACTTAATTTATCGAAGACCTTCACTCGTTATAGTGAAACACCCAGAGTCTGTGGTGGGAATCGAACCCACAACCCTCCGACTGATAGACTAGCACACTACCTACTAGACTTTATACTTTAAGCTATAAGTGACTGATAAACTAAAAAGAAAAACATCTCGCCTTTAACTTTCAACATTGGATATAAGAGTTTGAAGTTGCCATGTCTTCTTATCTAAAAAGTTGCCGTATTTCTAATCTATGAAGAAAAATAAATACATGTTAATTTAATTTTGCATTTGAAAGATAAAGATGGAAAACAGATCTCGTTTGTTGTATATAAAATATTTTCGTTTGTTTATTGCACAGAAAGTAGGTGGTGTTTATTATTGTACTGCCATATTTTCAAAAAGATTAATTTTATTTTACAACGAAGTTGTAATAACGAAAAATAAGAACTATATTTCGTTATTACAACTTAACGAAAAATAAGAACTATTTTTCGTTATTACAACTTAATCGCTCACTTAAGTAGAAGTGAAATTTAATTAAAACGTACTTTAAAGCCAAGTTATAATAACGGGTCTAAATCTAACATATTTTCTCACCACTGTAAATTTTGTTAGTAATAGTAAATTGTTAAACAAGTGTAAAGTACCTAATAGATAAACAATTTGTGAGAAAAAATGTGCTTGTGTCAGTTTGTTTGTTGCGTATGTGTTAACTCTGTATTCTATAGTTTGGTTTTATCTAAGCTCTTTCGTTATTTGTGTCTGTTGTAGATAGTTGTGCGTGTAAGCGTGTGTGCGTTTGGCTTTTTTCCATTTAAGTGTGTTTATGTGTTGATTACCCTCGCTTTGAACAGTTGGCGTTAATTGCTTTTAATGCACATTTTTTGTTCTTCTCTATGGTATAATGCTAGACCTATGGGGTTTTAGGAGATTTTAATTTAACATTTTGCTGGAATATTGATTATAAAGCTGTTAATATTGCGAAAGCATATCGTCCCTTTAATGCAATATGGTCATATCTTCAAAAAATCCAAAATTTAAAAAATGAAATTGAAGTTTTTAAAATGTTGGCTTTGTAAGCTGATAGGATAAAAAGGTTATAGGTATATAACTTCGGTTTAGCTTAGATTATTTAAATTAAATTTTCTTTGTAGATAAAAAAGGCCACATAAGAAACTCTTTGTGTAATATTTTTAAAAATTTTTCAAATATGACTATGTTGCAGTAATGAAGCGATATTATTTGCTCAACTAAAAGAGCAAAGCAAGAAAGAAATTGAAGTTTCATGTAAACTCTTGATGCCTTTTTAAAGTATTTATTGGAAAGAAAAATTGAAAAACAAGATCATCTTATATTGATATTTTATTAATATTATTATAATAATACCTTCGGGAATTTTATGGTAATCGATTAAGTACTTCTTAGTAGAAAAAATATGCATATATGTATGTATGTATAATTATAAGTTAGTAATGTACCAATTTATTTTCTTTCAAAACGATTCATCTCTATAATATATGAGAAAATTAAATTCATTAAAAAAATACTATGTACACATTGTGATTCAAAAAGTAAAGAAATGTTTGAAACTGTTGCAGAATACTGAAGTTTCAAGATAAATGACAAGCTTATTTTTTAGATAGAAGTGATAGAAAATTTAAAAACATACGAGCTTTATAAATGTATGTCTCTATTTAAGCATTCAGCAAATGAAAAGGAAAGATTGCCAGTGCAATTTCATTTCGATCAAAAGTGACATTAAAAACTCACCATTGAAACAAATGCCAGATTGTGGCACAATGTCCTTCAACTGCTAAACTACACTAGCAGCAGCAACTACACAAACATAATAATAACAGCAGTTATTCCTAATATTGCACTTTACTGTCAGTGACATTAATGTCGTTTAAACAATTGCCAAAGTGCTGTAAGCTGCTTTTAGTAACGTTATCAATATTTTGCACTATACACAGTCATTTACTCAACTTCTGCTATGTATTAACTTCGCTGTGTACGAATAACAGGCAAACAACCAACCGTACTCGTATTTCACACTACATTTGGAAAACTATGTCAGCAATGTATTTTTACTGTTTGAAAGGAAACAATATATCAGAGGGCAGCAAATGAGGTGCATCCATTATATTTAAATGATTTAAGTACTCAATCAACTGTAACTATAAGAATTATAGTGATAACGGTTTATAACATAATGGTTTTATAAATATATGAAGCAAAAAATTAAATAAATTTAAATTGAAATATAATTTATGTTTGTCTTTAAATTCCATGAAACCAACAATTCAAAATTTAAAGACTCTCACTTGTATAGTGCTTCAGTTATAGCTTATGAATTTCTTTATATAGAGGTACCCATTCCTGGATAATTACTTTATATAATTTTTTAAAATATGTATAAATTCCAAAATTATTGAAGAGTTCTGTAAATAGTACTTAAATATCCCGCTATCAAAAATAAAAGATGCTGTCAAGTTTGCTTGAATTAGTAAAATTTCGTACTTTCACTAAGTTTTCTTTGTTTTCTCTTGAAAATGAATTATTTTTGCGAAAAAAAGTAACCTATATCTGAACCGAGAACTTAGGTACCATCTCGAAAAATTTTTTAAAATTCATTCAGTAGTTGTCAGGTAATGCAAACTCATGAAGGCAGACAGACAAGATATCCAAAAATGCTGTTTTGTATTCTATTTCGATTTGTTACTGGTGCAGTTACCAGTAACAAAATTTTCAAAAAATATTTCATATACAGGAATGGTCCATGTAAAAATAACATTTACATATTGCTTATTTGTTATGTGGAATATTATTATTATTATGTGAATAACCTTAATTCATGTGCATAGTCACACAAAAATTTAACTGCTTCGAACCTCCTAATCAAATTAAATATTTATCATTATAGAATTTGAGAACCAAACTAGGTATATAACCGGTTGACGTAGCGATGTTTCCGTGTAGCTTGTTTTTTCTTTCTCTTTTCATTGGGTCCCAATCCATCCCGATAGCCGCGTATCGGAACAAAAACCAAAATTCAAAAGTAACTGACAACACATTCTCTGGGTTGAAGGAGTGGGCGTGGCAAACACATTGAAGAAATCATCGTCGTGAACTTGGAGAACTATAGGGTATTTTCTTAGCTGCATGAAAATTTTCAATATCAATAACTATGACAGCTGAGAATGTCAAACTGTTCTGTAAGGTTTGACAAGCCTTCATCAATTGTTTGATGCCTGAAAGGCGTCAAAATAAATTTCCAAAGGGTGGAAATTTATTTTGACCAAAATAAATCTGTTCGCGAAGTTTTTAGAGCGCTTCGTCCATTGTGATATACATAGCTCATTTCTGGTTAAATTACTTCAGGCACAATAGACGCATTTAGTGCAAAGACAATTATATTAAAAATGGTGTGGTTTACATGCTGGCGACACCATCGTTCCTTTTTTTCTAAATGAGCAAGGAGCTGCCATTCTAACGGAAGTTTTTTTTTTTTAAATTAATCATCTAACCATCAAAGACTATTGTTTTCAACAAGATTGCGCAACTTACCATAAAGCGCGCTTAACAATCGATTTATTGCAAAATTAATTTGGTGACAACTTTACTTCCAGAAGTGGTCTTATTCCCTCACAACAAGAAAATGAGATCTAAAAAGGCTTTTTAAGAGCTTTGAGTAAATAATCGCTTTATGTAACCTGAAAAAAATAGTGGGCGAGAGATTCGGGACAGTTAGAACAGTTAAGATCATGACTATTTCTGGAAAATTGGAGTTTATCCATACCTTTTTAAGTAAGTTAATCAATTCTTTGCTTAAAGGCGTGAGAATTTCTTCATATCTATCCTAATGTATATTTAATAAAATAAATTTCATACTGTGAACAAATTAGTTGCAACTAGGTCGTATTATGTCATTCTGGGTATATTAAGTATTTGTGATTTACAGTGATTAAAAATGCTTGACTATTTTCAATGCATATGTAATTGCTTAACTGTTGCTTTAAAAAATGTGCAGCAAAAACAAAAAGCAAATGCAAAAAAAGGAGAGCAATTCATTTGCTTAAGCTTAACTATGCGTCTCTTTCTGCAGCAAGCAATAAGCAAAGCAATTACTTTAAAAACGTTTGCTGTTGCTTAAGCAATAAGTTGATCTCCATTTTTGTTTTTGCTTATGCTTAATGTGAAGTTGCTGCTGACTAGCATTGCTGTTTCTTGCTGTTATTTGCTGTTACTAGCTGCTTCAGTCTTTGGTTTTAGAAAATTCTTTGACAGTGAAAGACTAAAATAATGGCGCCACGTGTAAGCCGAAAAAAACTAATTTTAAAAGATCTGCAAAATAATGATTTCCAATATTGTTTTACAGCTTAAGCAACAGCAAACGTTTTAAAAAAAATTGCTTTGCTGACTGCTTTGCAGCAGAAAGAAACACATAGTGAGCTTAAGCAAATGCGTTTTTTCCCTTTTTTTGTATTTCCTTTTTGCTTTTGCTTCGCTTATAAGAAAATGTTATGTAAATGCTGAGAAATACAGTTTTTATTAATTGCTGAAAAAGGTGTAACCAAAAGCAAAGACTTTAGTGCTGTTGCTATTTTTAAGCAAGCAATTTAAACCCTGGTGCTTTTTTAACTAAACCTCAAATAATTGTTAAAAGTTTTTTATAGTATAATAAAATTTTTATTACAATAAATTAAAATAATTTATATTATTTTATTGAATACGTTTGCGTTTATCATTTAAATATATTTTATTATTTTGTTTTGAAAAATTTGTTTAATAAACTGCAGAATGGCAATTCCAGATAAATGTTTATGATATTTAAAAGCATTTGTGTTGTAATTAATACTGTTTGATAACATTAAAAATTTAATAAATTAAAGTTTAATAATGTCTATCTGTCAAAAATTTCACATACTAAATGTATGACACAAACCCAAATAGCTCTGCGTCAACGCTCTGCAATAGGAAAATTTAATTTTGGATGCAACAAAAAATCTATCATTGTTGAAAAGTAATTCAATTTAGGTATATCTAATTCAATCGGATAAACAGTGTCGTTCTTTTTTAAATATTAATTGCACCGTTATAGCTAGATACTAGACAATGCTACAATTAAATTGCTATTTTAGGTTGACTTGCAAGATAGAAGTACATATTTCTGAAAATCGTAAAACAATACATTTCCGTTTTTTCTTCAACGTCTTTTATTTTCACATTACTAAGTAAATACTAGTAAATGAGTGAAATTTTCAAAGAGTAGCCTTTGTGCTAAGGCGCATAGTCTGCCAAAATACAGAATGAATTGGTACAGTTGGCGTGGTACCTCCCATACAAAGTGAAAAATTATTATTTGTATATAGAGAACTATAATAGGTATGGTATTCAAAGTGGGTACAGATAAACTCCATACCCATGTGTTTACTCTAGAAAAACATAGACTGAATTGGGACAGTGAGCGTGGTATCCCCATACAAAGTACAAAACTATTATCCTGTATCTAGAGAACTGCAATAGGTAGCGCCTTGGAATTTTGCATCAGTAACCCCCATATTAAGCTACATTGTGTAGAGAAACACAGACTGAATTTTAATGGAGCGCGTGGTACCTCCTATACAAGGTGAAAAATTATTATCGCGTACCTAGAGAACTACATTAGGTATAGTCTTGCAACTTTGCACATGTAACCCTCATACTAATGTGCATAGTTTAGCAAAATACAGACTGGATAAGAATACTGGGAGTGGCACATTCTATTAAAAGTAAAAAATTGTTGTCGTGTTAATACGTATAGTCTAGCAAAAAACAGGTTGGTTGGGAACATTTTTGACTTGAGAATAGCGTGCGTTTTCGAGTTAAAATTTGGACATACTTTTTTCCAAGTGTTTATTGTGTTTTTTGTGGATAGTTGTAGCGAAGAGCACCGGGGATAGCTGGTTTGTTTATATGTTAGACTTTTCAAAGCAAAAATATGTTTTTGTTCTTAACCCTTTCAAAAACCGTGTAAATTGCTATCATTACATCTCAACGTTAGTATGCGAAGGCAGTTGTGGATACATGTTAGTTTACACGCCGAGAGTTTAAAGAATCGTTACAGAAATCCTTTTTTCACAAATGTGAAATAAACACCATGGATAAAAGAAAATGAAATAGCTACATAAATATAAATATTTATTGTGGATTATTTTATTTAGAGGTTATTTTATAATTAAGAATTATCACAAAAAAAGTTATTTGCATTCTAATGCATTTCAGAGTTTTTCGACTATAATTTTTAGATGAAAAACTTTTAAAAGCTATATGATTAGGAAGTTATTATTCTTTTGTTTTAATCTCTATTTATCAATATTGTATCTAAATCGTGAAGTCGTTACTTCAGTTTCAAATTTTTACAAAATATACCATAGATTACTCATAGATAGCCAACTGAAGTTTCAAAAACCTAAGTCTTTTTTCAAAACACCAAAAGTCTAAGAATGTATTGGTAGACAAATTGGTATACGTATTGGCTTTTAAAAATATTTCCCCACAGCAACTAAGGTGCACATATGTAGTTGTTGTTAAAGGACAGTCTAGTTTGACTAAGCCGGACTTCTAAAAGTATGTCATCTTCAAAAATCCAGCTCTTACTGTTCGAATTAGAGAAACTTCCTAGTAATTAAAAGACAAACGCTAATGATTAGCAGTCGAAAAAAAATTATGTTGTATTTATTATGTTTCTTATTAAAGACTAAAAGTAAATTACAATTCAAATAAAGTAAAGGGTTTATTAAAAATATCATAAACGGTTAAATTCCCAGTAAACTAACAAAGATCATGTAATATAATGTTACTCAGAGAAACAAAGTAATACTACTCTATAGGCAAATAAAAATACATAAAAGAATGTAAATGCAATGTGTATATGAAAGGTTAAATTCAGTGGTGATTGTAGATATAGTGATCAAACTGTTGTAAAAAATGTTTTGGCTAAAAAATATATTTTTTACAATCAATTTTAGATGTTAAAATTAAATGTTTCTTTTGTTTTTAAATAAGAATATGAAGTTGGTATTTTTTCTGAAATATTTATGTGGGAAAAATGTTGGATTGAATACTAATTTTAATTAATTATTATTCTGTATTTACAATTTTCTTCCCCTTAAATACAAAAAATACAATAACGTGAGAAAATAAACTTCATCTAACAAATGTTAACAAAATGATTTTTTCTTGTTAAAAACTTTGAAAGACAATAAATTGTGAATAAATTTTGAACTCAAAAGTTTTAAATTATTTACATATGTATTTAAAAAGCGCAACAATATATCGCGAAATAGAGTATAAATGTGAGTAAAAATGTCCGTTGAATTCAAATCGTACACGTAAATGTGAAGACATTTATAGCCATTTTTTTTTTGACAACAGGGTAGTTGGCTTTCTATGTAATCTATGGTAAATACATATAGCACCTATTTTTTGGTTTCAGTTGGCTCTAGTTTTTATTAATTTTAAATAATTTGAAAATATTATTGTTTGCTTTAATACGATTAGTGAAGTCCGTTTCACACTATAATTAGCATACTAAGTATTAGAATTTGTCAAAAACTTAAATATTAGGAGAAAGTGTGAAAGCAATATGTTTTGACGAAATCTGACATCCCATAATACTAAACCATTTTAGAAATTTTTCTAAATGATAAGATTTTTCATTTTATCAGGGACAAGCCATCCCCGGTGCACTTCGCTACATCCATCCTCAAAAAACACAATAAACACTTGGAAGAATAGTATGGTCAACCTCTAATCGAAAACGCACGCTATTCTCACATCAAAAATGTTTTAGTTTATATGCAAGGTACGACGTCTATACTGTTCCCAACTAATCTGTTTTTTGCTTGACTACACATATTAACACGATAATAATTTTTAATTTTTATGGGAGGTATCACTATCCCAATCCAGTCAGTATTTGGCTATACTATGCACATTACTTTGAGGGTTACTTGTGCAAAGTTTCAAGGCTCCATATGTTGTAGTTCTCCAGGTACACGATAATAATTTTTCATGGTTACTCATGCAAAGTTTCAAGGCGCTATCTATTGTAGTTCGCCAGGAACACGATAATAATTTTTCACTTTATATGGAAGGTACCACGCCTACTATTCCAAGTCAGTCTGTGTTTAGCTACACCATGTACGTTAATATGATGGTTACTTCTGAGAAATTCCAAGGCGCTACCTATGGTAGTTCTCTAGATACAGTATAATAAGTTTTAACTTTATATGGGATGCACCACCCCCACTGCCCCAATTAATTTTGTATTCTGGTAGACTATACACGTTAGCATAAGGGTTACTCGTGCAAAGATTCAAGGCTCTCTCTGTTGTAGTTCGCCAGGAACACGATAATAATTTTTCACTTTATATGGGAGGTACCACGCCCACTATTCCAATTCAGTCTGTGTTTCGCTAAACTATTACCGTTAATATTAGTTACGGGCGCCAAATTTCAAGACGCTACCTATTACTGTTACCAAGATATGCGGTGATTAATATTAACTTTGTATGGGAGGTGCCACGACCACGTCGAAGATCAAAAAAATAAGTACCCTATTTTACCATCCGTTTATCCAATAATAAACTGTACAAATTTCAGAAAGATCGGTTCACTGGTGTAGGCAGCTATAGCTTTCCGACAAACAAACAAACATACAAACAAACAAACACATTTTGTGTTTTATATATATAGATAGATAGATGTTTATTTTTTAAGTATAGAACCACCAAGCTGAATGAGTCGCAGGCGATAGTTCGCCGCCGTCCATGATATTTTTTGTCTGTCCTGCACCTGCCTAAAATTGCCCTCAGTCTTATCGCTTATGTAGGTACCTTGTTTCAGTCATGTCTAGAAATTGTTGAATGTACGTATTATTTTTTTGTTTTTTTGTTTTTTTTTTATTAACTGAAAACTTGAACGGCCAAAAATACTTAAGATCCGACAACTCTACCGTCTAAAAGAAATTACGAAATGTTATGTTACGTTAATTTTTGTTGACAATCACAACAATTCTCATTTGATTGAAACGGGCTTAAGTAATATTTGTGATTTATGTTTATATTACCAAGCAAATAATAATTGGTTAAAGTGCTAAAATTTATCTAAAATATTAATTAATTAATTAAAAAACGATTAATATAAATACTTCAAATAATTACAATCCTTGCAGATGCCTGTAAGAGCAAAATTTTTAAATAGAAAAACAAACTTGTATGTAACACTTATTTATATGTACATACAAATGGCTTTGGGCACGAAATTAAACAAGATACAATTATGATTAAGCAAAATGTTGTTTCAATTAAAATACATAAAAAATATGTAAGATTAAATAAAACATAGTTTATTATTTTACTGAAATTAATTGTAAACTATTTTAGATTAAGTTCGCTTTGTTCGAAACTTAATTAAATATAATTGTTGATTTTATATGATAATACTTGTACATAGGATATTTTAAATTAAATATGTACATATGTAGTTAATATCTCTTATCAAGTATTTGTGTAGTTAAAAAAATTTAAGTAAGTTATGTTTTAATATATTTGGATATACAAAACTACAGTTAATTAAGAAATTGTTAAATTTTGAAAACAGTTTTAACAAATTACATACTACCAAACAAATTAGGTAACTTTTTTCATTATAAATTAATATACAGGGTTCTGCGCTCGAAGTAGTTGATTGTATTTAAGAGTACTGCAATAATATTAAACATTTCAAATAGGTTTATCCAGACGAAACTACTGGCAATATTTTAATGCTTCTCAGCATGAAATTTTTGGAATTGAAGGACCATTTCTGTGCATAAATTATTTTTTTAAAAACTTTATTGCTGTTGAAATGGAATACAACAACAGTAATTTTTAGAATTTTGCTGTCTGTCCGTCTGTATGTGTTAGCATCACGTAAAAACTACTGTCCAAGTATCTTAGTTCAAATATATTTTAAACACTATTTCCATAAGTCTTACATATAACAATATAGTAACTCATTTCCGTCTGTCTGACTGCTTTTCTTTTCGTTCGCATCAAGTAAAAACTATTGGATGGATTTCATCAAATTGTTGTGAGGAGGTACATAAATATCCTGATCCCAATTTTTATTTATTTATTTATTTATTTATTTATTTATATTAGCCAATGAATAACAATTTCTTACAGGCTAGAATACAAAGTAAAATCACACTGTGTAATTTTTTAAGTCATGGCAAAATAACCATATACGGACACCACTACGTCATAAAAGACCAAAAAAAAGACCCCTGTCTCCCAGTTTTGCCCAAAGTCCTCCAGGTTTTTTTTTATGGGCCTTCAAAGATGTGGGGCCTCGATGTCATTTTTGCAAAAAAATGATCATTTCCTCAAGCTCATATTTTGCAAACCGTTTGAAATTTTGATATACTCTCTGAGGCAAAGTTGTAGCTCTTGTCATAAAGAACAAAAATTGTTAACATATAAAATAAAAAAAAAACTTCATATTCAAGGTCAAAATCGTGAAAAACTTTAAAAAATTCAATTTTTTTTACCTTTTTTCCCCTGTTCAGGTCCATAGGTAGCAAACCGTTCAAAATTCAAGGAAACAATCAACTACAAAAATCAACCTAAGATCTCAGTAAACAACTTTCTAGAACATATGAACTTCCTAGGAATGATTCTTAATACCGTTTAGGTAGCGCTTAGGCTTAGGTGGCCGTTGTAAATTGTCCAAACGCATTCGACTATTTGAAAAGCATTTTCCCAAAGCGTAGCGATGACAAAATTAAAAAGGTATTGTAGTAAATTTAAAACGAATTTTTGTTCACATCATTGTACTATTTTCACTTTGTTAATGTTTTCTTTTCTGTCTTTATTTTTTGTCTTCATTTAACAGGCGTACTTAATGGCCCTGACATTAGAAGAGCAACTTTGAATCATCGCTTCATGATTATAATCATTCAATGGCATGGATGTACCTTCAGCGTGTATGCACCAGAGTCTTGGGAGGGGATCAAGACGCGGAACCGGAAGCAAGAGAATGGGTGAAAAAAATGCTGTATTATTTTGAGAAAATCGGCACATCGATGACATTAAAGCTGCATTTTCTTCATTTTCATTTTGACAATTTTATCAAACAACACCTTACCGAATCCGATGAGCAAGGAGAACGGTTTCACCAAACCACAATGCCCACGGAAAAATGGTACAAAGGCAAAAAACTCGATGCATTGCTTGCAGAGGTAATATAAATTTTATTGATGCATTGTTTTGCATTCCTTTTTTGATTTCTTTTCTAATTCATTTCAGGTATGTTGGTGGAGTCACAAGATCATCCTGTATGATGTTAATGAAGTATCTGAAGAAGAAAAAGCTGATGATGGAGGGCAGCCTGGAAGTTCCGTGCCTGTGGACACCATAAGTTCTGAATCAGAATCGGATGATTCGGACGACGATTTGGATCCACGGCTTAAGAGAGAGCGATTTGAAAGTCCAGGGCCATCAACATTATAAACATAATACGAATATTTTTTTTATTTTTTGTAATAGATAGCATAGTATTGTAGTGCCATCCCTGCTGAGACT
This sequence comes from Phasia obesa, assembly GCA_949628195.1. Lineage (NCBI taxonomy): Eukaryota > Metazoa > Arthropoda > Insecta > Diptera > Tachinidae > Phasia > Phasia obesa. The sequence goes on from OX451216.1 coordinate 35,592,269, forward strand.
ACTAATCCCTACAACACTGAATCATTATTACTAAATATCCATGCTAGTACTCTTTGTAACAACCCTAACTCTAAATGTCAACCCATATCACCTAAGAACTAAGATTAATAAAATCAGTAATAGTATAACAATTAAACCTGCAACATGCCTTTTCACTTAAGGGAGAAGGCTTTATAGTATCTCAATGTTGAAGTAAAGAAAAAACAAATGAAATTAAAAAATTTTCGGGAAATTTTTACTTTTGCGGCCACCTAAGCGCTACCTAAACGGTGTTAAGAATCATTCCTAGGAAGTTCATATGTTCTAGAAAGTTGTTTTTTGAGATCTTATGTTCATTTTTGTAGTTGATTGTTTCCTTGAATTTTTTGATGAAGATTGTTTTTGATTTTATATGTTAACAATTTTTGTTCTTTATGACAGACAGGCTACAACTTTGCCTTAGAGAGTATATCAAAATTTCAAACGGTTTGCAAAATATGAGCTTGAGGAAATGATCATTTTTTTGCAAAAATGACATCTAGGCCCACATCTTTGAGGGCCCATAAAAAAAACCTGGAGGACTTTGGGCAAAACTGGGAGACAGGGGTCTTTTCTTTGGTCTTTTATCACGGAGTGGTGTCCGTATATGGTTATTTTTTTCCGTGTTGCACTGTGTATTACTACATTTGAAACAAAAGTTTGATTATCAATTAAGAACATTTAAATTTTTAATTATTCTTTTAATAATATCTGTATTATATGGAAAATCAATAGAAGCATATTTATTATTATATTCAGCACACATTCTTCGGAACGGATCAATGTTGGCGTAATTAGAATAAATTCTAATCTCTGGAGCAGGAACTAAGAATCAATATTTCCGTTTATTAAATTCATAATAAAGGAGATGTTCGTATATATTCGTCTATTTTTTAGAGTAGGAAGATTGATGAGTTCTAAGCGACTTTCATAAGATGGAAGATTAACACTAGGATTCCATGGGAGGTTACGTAGGCAAAATAAAAGGAATTGTTTCTGAACAGATTCTATTTTTTTAATATGTACATCATATTGTATAATTGTTATTGAATATAGGATACTTTTTTCCGAAAAAATATCATTTCCAAAAGAAAGTAGAGAAAAAGCAATGGAAGTACGCAGTTATTTTAGTAGTAAAATAAATACATAAACCATAACTTAACTGAACTGGGTTATAAACCCATTTTTATAAATACATATTAGCATTTATTGAATAACCATGTGCGGCTAATTAAATTTCGCACTGTAATGCTGTAGTAATAAAATATTTTCTATTATTTTAATACTTGTAGCCTAATTTATTTTCCTAAGTATTTCTTTAAAACTATTTATACATATCATTAAAATTATTATTTATATAATTGTATCTTAATATTCACATTCGTCTTTATGTATTTGAAGTTCTATATTTACAGATGACCTCTTGCTATAGAGTTAAATAGATTTTAATTATGCTTGATATTTATAATTACAAATAAATATGTTCATTTATACAGATAAAAGCAAACATACCGAAGAAGTGTTTCTGGAAGATACACAAATATAAACTATACTATAATGTTATAAAATTAATATTTCAATGAGTATGAGAGTTTTAAAAATACATTTGAAAAATAATATAAGTATTGATTTTCCTAATGCCAACTGTTCATTAGGCTAGTGTTTTGCATTATAATAACATAAGAAAGTTTGTTGTTCATCATAGTTTGATATGAAGAAATATTTTTGATAAATATTTAGTAAATGCATTATGCAGTTAATTTGTGTTAAAGAAATAAATGTATTTAAATATATGTCGGTATTATTAAACAAATATTAAATCTAAAATTAACTTATTTTAATTTATTTGTATGCATTTGGTAGCGCATTTGTACAATAAATGTAAATATTTGTTTAAAAAACAATATCGATGATCTATGATATTCGAAAAGTCTTATTTCTCTATATTAAAGCATAAAATTTGTACGTGTGTTTGTATGTTTGTTTGTCGGAAAGCTATAGCTGCCTTCACCAGCGGATCGATTTTCCTGAAATTTTCCTAGTTTGTTACCAGATATTCAACGCATATATAACGTATGGTGAATAAAATACGAACAATACTGTTTTTAAAAATGTAACCATGATGCTTATAACAAAAATATATACCTGAAATTGAACTGCACTATCTACTTATAGAAAAAAAAAATAGAATCCGCTGGTCAGTTAACATTAGTTTTGAAAATTTTACTAAACGAGTTGAACCGTTGCAAATTAATTTGTAAATTTTGTGAAGAAAATTTAGATAAAAAGAAATGTAAAATTTTTAAATATTTTCAGAACAGGGTTTAAAAAAAAGTTTATTTATAGTGCAATATACATATTAATAAATAATAAATTAAATTAAAGAAAATTTAGGTAGGAAATTTAGTTTACAAGACGCCTCAGTTCGAGCTTAACTAAAAGCTGTCTTAGGTAGCTGCAGTAGGCTGCCGTGCCAAATTGTATCGTCAATTGGGTAACAAATATGACTGTGACAAAAACACATTACAGAAATATTTAGAATCCATGGGAATTCGAAAAATGAAGAAAAAAAAGGCAACATTCCCCACCAAAACACAACAGAAGTCTATGAAAAGCAGGTTACGCAAACTCTCCAAAAATTACTTTTCTGGCTCACCAGAGTACAAATGCGTGATGGATGACGAGTCATATTTCACCGTCGGAGGCAATGAATGGCAGCCAAAATATTACTTTAAGGCCCATTATTATAACTTGCCTTTAGCTAAAGTTAGGATTTTGTTGGAGCTATAAATAGTTTTTCGTTATTAAAAATAAGCTAAAAACAACTTTTAACTATCACGTACTATAAGGACAAGTTATAGCAATGAGCATTATTCTCATTATTTTAAGACGAACTACTTATTGCTCCAACAAAATCCTAACTTTAGCAAAAGGCAAGTTATAATAATGGACCTAAGTCTTCCAGATACAAAGCACTCGAAGAAACTAAGTTTATCCGAAAGAAAAAGGTTCCAGGAAAAGTTTTGTTGTGGTTAGCCGTAAGTGAACTTGGCATCAATGAAGCAGTTTTTACAGTTGGTTTAGCTGTGAAGCCCTAAGTTTTACTGAAAAATGTGTGCCAACTCTTAGCAACCATATTCAAAAAATAATGAATCTTTAATTAAAATAAGTTATGTTGCACATATATTTGTTACTTTTAAGTTTGTTCGGATTTCGTTCACCAAACGTTAATAGGGTACCTTAAAATTTTATTCAAATTACTCTCCTATTAATATTGATAATGTAAAAAAAATAAAAACTAGATAATTTGGAATAGTGGGAGTCGCTTTGTGCTTTATTTAAGACAAAAATTCAATACTATTTTCATTATTCAATACCATTATATTCAATAATATTTTTACACAATTATAAAAATAATTTTCTATATATTAATAGTTTAACTATTAAACAGAATTAACTATAAAACAGAAAGATTTGAAAATTTCATTGGGGTCAATATTAATATTAATACTTATCCATAACAACTAAAGTTTACTTGAAGTAATTTTTATAAAAAATGTGACATAAAGTAAGCTTTAAGTCAACTTTAATTTTTAACCGACTTCAGAAAAAGAAGGAGGTTATCAATTCGTCTGTGTGCTGATTTTTTTATATATATTTGTGTCATTTCTGAACCGATTTTAAAAATTTCGCTATTTGAAAGGTTATGGTTACAAATTGCTCCCATTTTAAAAGAAGCTTAAAATTTAAAAATTATCCTATCTTTTTAACCGTTATAGACAAACACTTGAAAGTTGCACAATGTCTGTTATAATAAGTATAAATATTTAAATTAGAAATTAAAGGGTGTCACATTAGTTGGTTTAATTATATATATATATATATATATATATGGCCAAACTTTTGAATCGTTATAGACAGAGTTGAAATTTACAAAGAACTTATCTAAGTCAGCTATAACAACAAGTGTAAAATATGAATTTGAAAATTAAAGGCTGTCCCAATTTTTAATGTAAAAGTGATATATATGGCCAAACTATTAAACTGTTATAGATAGACAGTTGAAATTTACAAAGAACCGATATTGATTAGTCCGCTATTACAACAAGTATAAAATTTGGATCTAAAAATTAAAAGGTGTCCCCATTACTGATGTAATTTGACCATTATGTCCTCATCTTTGGAACCTTTATAGACAAACACTTCAAAATTAGACAGAATGTTCACTACTATGTCTGGTATAACAGCAAGTATAAATATTTAAAATTATAAATTAAAGGGTGTCCCAATAGTTGATGTAAAATTATGTATATGGACACACAGTTAAAATTTACAAAGAATCTGTATGACAAGTATTTAAATTAAAATCAAAATTTATATGGTGTCCCAATAGTTGACGTCATTTGGTATACATATGTATATGCCCCAACTCTTTTAAACAGTTATTGACAATCACTTAACAATTAGACAGAATGTCCATTAGTATGTCTGTTATAATAAGTACAAATATTTAAAATTATAAATTATGAAGTTGATGTATGTGGAAAAACTTTTAAACCGTTACAGACAGACTGCTGAAATTTACAATGAACCTGTATTGCTATTGAATTCGGAAATTACAGGGTGTGGCAATTGTAAGTGTAATTTTATGTATATAGCCAAAGTTTTCATCCGCTATACACACACAGTCGCTTGGCATTGGTTTGACCTGAAAAAGACCATCTATATAATCCGGAAGCACTGCTCCCCCGGCAGAAAATCGAGTGATATTTGGTTTAGATTATACAATTCAAAAATTAGTTTTTTTTTCTGAATTGACAGTTTGTGCTACGACATTTAAAAAATCCCGCTACAATCTTCCTCGAATATAATATAATTAAGTAACATGACTTTAAGTTTGTCTGTTTTGAAGATTGGTTTTTTTTTTGCAAGAATTATTATGAATATGGGCATACTCTGTGGTGAATAAAAGTGAGTGTATGTGGTCTAGTAAATATAAGGAGCATAAAATTATATTCCACGGAATTGATGTAATATTTTAATTTGTCAATAGGTACATACGATTTAGAACATCTTTCTAAATTCAAATAATAAATATAAAAACATTTTATGCTGGTTTTCCGAAGAAGAAGTGCCAGAAGCAAATCTCAAAAATATGAGAAAAAAACCTCTCGAGCAGACACGCATAAGGATGTGATGATTCATTTGTTAATATCCACAGATCCACTTATGGATCAAGAGCGAATATTAAGATTGAAAATGAGATAGATTTTAAAGATATTTATAACTATATACAAAAAGAAAGTGTCGTTAATGATGAAGAGAGCGTTTCAAGTAGTGGAGATGAACTTTGAAAGAATTTTTATTTTAAATTAATTACGTGTGATCCTGCAAATTTTTTTCTCATTATAAGTATGCGTGACCGTGAGTTAAAAACAGTCATGTGCACTTCTGTGCTAAAATGCATTCATAAGCTTCAAAAAATTCGAATAATATTTTAAATTTTTACATATAAAAAATATTGTCAGGACGCCCATGACGTGGCTTAACCTTGATAAATATTTTTTTTAAAATCATGATTTTATAATTGTCGACAAATAGAATGAAAAAGAGAACGAAAACGAAATTTAAAGAAGTACCAACACATTTCCAGAACTCTCTGGATTATTATTATTCACTGTTTCAATGACAATTTCGCTTATATCCATTTTAATTAAAATTTTGCTGACAATTCAGAGTTTCACGCGAATTCGTTCTTGGACAAATGTTATCCAACGAATTCGTGTGACACTGTGAAATAGTCAGTTATTAGTGAAATAGAGAGTTCTTAAGGTACAAGGTAACTTTATCTACCAAAATAAAGGTAATTGTACCTATCAAAAGAAAAATTGGAACACTGCATAAAATTGATCATCATTCCTTCGCTTAATTAATAGAAATAAATCTTCGTAGAGCTCGTTGCACAGGACGAGTTTCTGGCCACACACAGATTGTATTTTCATATACAGAAATTGGTTTATTTTTGTCGATGAATATTGGGAACGAAAAATTCGTCTTTTGTTCGTTTTTAACAATACCATAATATGATCTATCTATTTTAAAAATTTCAGTTCAGTTGTGTTAATTGTATTTTTTTTCTCTTTACACCTTCTACCTAAGGATCTATCTATGTTTAATATTTCATTAAAATTTGTTTAATAATTCATCGGTTTAATCGTGATTATGACACAAAAAAACTTGCAAATACATTATTATTATTATTCTTATTGTTTTGTATTATCGCTATGCATTACCGATCCCAAGTAATTCCTAGATAAATAATTATAAAATCATAGGAAATTCTAGATATGTATGCCCATTTCTATTTCTATAGGTTTTTCATGTAAATGAATCTATTTTAAATCTTCCTCATGAATTTTATATTCAATATTTGATTTTTTTTTACAATAAGTTAGAAAATATTGCAAACCATTTACTTTACGGTACTGTTATTTGGTTTTAACGTGTAGTGCATACATTTATATGTAAGTGTGCAATCTCACCCACTAGAAAGTTTTGTAGTTGTTAGTTGCATGTAGTTGGTACATAAGGATATGTGAGAATCTGTTAGTTCTAAAAGTTTTAAACAAACTTCAAGCTGTAAAACCACAATAAAGTAGCTGCAATGGCTGCATTTTAGATAAAACTTTTCACTTTTTATTTTTTTTTTCAAATAAACTTTGTTATTGTTGTTGCTCTGATTTCTTTTTAATGCAAAAAGCCAACCAACCAACGCATTATGCATGCTGTGATGATGTTCAGCAATATAGCTAGTAACGATGTAAATAATGATGAATATAATCTGTGTGGTTGCTGTTTTTTGTCATATAAAAAGTGCAATACATACGATTTAGAGAAAAATTGAAATCGTTAGTAAAAGCTTTACAATACGAAGCTACATAAAATTAGTTGTTTTTTTTTCAAAGAACAACAGGGGGTTTCAGAGGGCTTATAACAGTTTTCTTCTTATGTTTCCTTTGCAGCTCCAGCTTTATGTAATAGCGTTGAAATAAGCTTAATATTATATATGTACATATTTATTAAACATTATTTGACTTTGGAAAATTTATAGTAACACAGATAATGGTAGTGGTGCAATTGTATTTATAGCAAGTGTAATATATATTTTGTAACTTGATAAAAGTTAAGTAATACTAATTACACATTAGGGACTTATGAGTGTTATGAGCTTATAGGATATTCAAAATGTTTTGTTTTTGAAAAGTTTGTTGCAAGTTATTATCACTTATAGGAGTAAACACAATGTGGTAGTATATGTAATGTTTAAATTTATAATGAAGTTAATATTGAAGTTTTAAGCTATTAAATTTTTGTTTAAAGCTTAAATATTTTTTAAACTTAAAAGCTTTTGCAAACACTTCTTTATATAGGGTGAGTATTTAATCTTTGGATATTAAAAAAATAAAAATACAGAAATACAAAAAGACTATTAAGTTACTTTCAGTTTGCAACGAATGTTAAAAAGCCTGAAAAATACGAAACGAAAATGTGGTATTTGTAAAATCAAAACTGTACAAGTGTACCCCACTTTACTTCGGTAGTATATTTTTGACTTAGTATGGCCATTTTTAACTAGAAGCCAAATTACAGCATTCGATAACGATTGAAATTTCAATGGAATTTTTCCCTAGATATTTTCGCTTAACCACTCCAGTTAAACAAATTTTGCTTTTTTCGAACGTGTTTACCAAGTAAAACAATTAACTGTTATTTAATTTTTGGTGCATAGCGGTGAATCATGTTCCATTAGCGGTTATTTAAATGTAAAAAAATGCATCTGGTTGTTAGGAGCATAATTACGGTTACACTCAAGTGTGAGCTAATGCGGCATCCATTTTGTTTATAGCTTTTTCATACCTAAACTTTAATACAAAATTTTAACCAAATTTATCTTAGAAAAATTTAGAATCTTTAATTTGTCGGTCGCTTATAACAAACATCGATCTACCTTTCCTAGTTCGACATCATTTGTAAACGAAATTAAATATATTATATTAATTTTTAGATCAACTATAAAGGATGGATATTCGGAGTAGCCAAGTAACACACTCACTAGTATGTAATAAAGCACTGTATAAAGAAAAAAAAAAAAAACGAAGTTCATGAGACTCTTGTTATAATATTTTATTGAACTTATGTCATTGCACATGGGTAACGATGAGTGGACAGTAATAAACAGCAAAGACCAGCGAGCTAAATACGATGAAAGTTTTCTTAGGCAAGTTTGAATAAATATGAGTAAGTAAATGTTGAACAAATTAAAAATACACTAGGTCGAGTTCAAGTAGATTTATGCTTCTCCAGTTTTTTTGCAGTTCGAGTACAAACAAAAAACACAGAAATTTTTTAACATCATTACTTTCGTTCATTTGAAGGTTTTTATTTCTTAAGACATAAAAAAAACAGAAAAAATCTAGTGCTAGCAAAACGCACTAAGCCTTACCCTAAAGTTCTACACAACTACTAAACAAAACACACTGAGTGATTTGAACATGAGACGAGTAAACACGTCGCTCACGAGTATAGAAAGTTCGTTTCCCTCAAAGCGTTTGCTTACTAATAGCATGGTATGGGTAGGCACCCAGCGAGAAATGGTAATCAATAAGAAAAGAAATAGGTAACACAAAGAATGTATAATATTCTGCATCCATTATATATTGCTCCTTAACATGGAACATGTCTGTCTTAGGAAAGTAATGCATTATTTAAATGTATCCTGCGAACAAATTTTAGAATTCATTATTTCTAAAGCATAAAATAATGTATACATTTATACTATTTACATACACAGTATTATTTATTTTATTATTTATTAAAACTAATAATAAAACGTTTTAAATTATTAAAAACTTAAATATTTTCAATATTAAAATTAAGACCAAATATTTCTGTTTTCAAATAATTTAAAAAAAATTTTATTTAAATAATTTCAATTGCTGCATATTTTATCTTTATTAGTACGCGTTTAAACATAATTTGCGTTAAAAAAATGAAAATAAAGAGGCCACATGAAGACTATGTAAAACAAACAAATTTTGTTTTTACAAAATATAGGGAAAACCACGAAGTATTGTCCCACGAAGAAACAGAACATTCCTTCTTCTGAAAATTTGAGAATATATGTGGTATGCACTTTTTGTGTCGGTTGAAATTACCTTCTAGATTCCTGACTAATATCTTTCTAAAGTAATATATTACATATTTAATTATGTATATGTATATAGTACATATATGTACTAAATAAATTTTTTCCCGCTAGGCATGTATTCAGTAATCCACCCAGTGGGAAAAGGATATTAAAAAAGGAACGAGTAGGTAATACAAAGAATGTATAACCGGAACATGTCCTAGAAAAGTAATGCATTATTTCAATGTACCCTGCGAACGAATTTTAGAATTCATTATTTCTAAAGCATAAAATAATGTATACATTTATATTATTTTTTATTTATTATTAAAACTAATAGAAAAAACATTTTAAATTTTTGCAAACCTAAATAATTTAAATATTACAATTAAAAAAATATTTCTATTTCAAAATAATATGAAAAATTTCTATTTATATAATTTTACTTGCTGTATTTTGATTTTTAAATAAAAAGTGCAAATAAAGCCGCCACATAAAGACGATGCTAAGAAACGGATCTTTTATGCAAAATACAGTGAAGAAATACTGTTCGTATTTCTTCACTGTATTGTCACACGAAGAAACAGTAATCAATATGTAATTTTTGTATTGGTTGAAATAAACTTTTCGATTCTAAAATAATAACTTTCTAAAATAAATGCCTTTTCTTACACAAAGAGGAATTATAAGAAAATATTGTTTTTAATTTAAAACAAAATGCAAATTTATATAATTTATGTATTTAAATCCGTTTGTATTTATGTGTGTATATAACTATGCATGTCAATTTAATAAACAAAAGATTTTTTATTTTATTTAAGAACCCTAGCTATTTGAATAAAATATGTGGAAGAAACAAATTAAATTTGTAAATAATTGGTAAAATAGCATAAAATATAGAATTTAAATTAAAGCATTAATATATTATTTCAAATAGATAAATATTAAAATTATAAAATTTTTCCCTCAATGTTATTAGGGCGCTTATTATTCCGATTTAGAAAAAATATCATACTATTAATAAAGTTTAGGAAAAGGGTTTTGAAAGCCTTCACTTTCGCAAACTACTGGATGGATTTTACCAAAATTTTGTGAGGAGATACCCTAGTATCTTGATTCCAATATAGGCTACTAAAAATATCTCATTTCCAAGAGAGTGGAGACAAAGCAGTAAAAGTACGGCGGTTTTTTTTATCGATTTAAAGGTACTGCATCTTTTATTTGGCGCTGTTTGAAAATAATGAGTAACTCATTTACTGTCTATCCTTTACGGAGCTTTATAATAATTTTTAAAATTTTAGAATTTTATATAAATTTTAGAATTTTATCCAGAGGTGGGTACCTTTATATAAAGTAAATATGTGAGAGCCTGAAAATTTGGTGTGGATTACTTTCAAAGCAAAATCGAACAAAATATTGTCAGGACGCACACGAAATGTGTGTGGGCACAGTTAGTCTTTTATAAAAAAATAGCTGTGCCAGCCACTTCGTCAGCGTCCTTACAATATTTTGTTCCATTTTGCTTTGAAAGCAATATACCCAAAACCCATTACTTTTTTAGTGCTTCGTTTATGGTTTATGTATTTACTTTATATAAAGGGTCTATACAGGATCTTATCCCTGCTAAAATATGCCGCCTTAAAGTATGCATACTTTTATCGGTAAAATTGCGTACTTTAAATGGTTTTTCTCTACTTTCTCTTTGTAATAACATATTATTGCGGAAAAAAAGTATTCTATATTTGAAATGAAAGGAGGTACCTTGATGGATACTGAGGTACTTCATCACAAAATTTTGTTAAAATTCATCCAGTTTTTCATACCTGATATGAAAGCAAACACACAGACAGACAGAAAGGCAGACATAAAAAAGTTACTCTTTTGTTATATGTATAGAGCCGCCTTTAAGTACGTACATCAGTAAAATTGTGTACTTTCACTAGTTTTCTCCACTTTCTCTTGGAAATAAGATAATTTTGCGAAAAAGGTATCGCATATTTGAATAAGGATACTGAAGTGCCTTCTCGAAAAATTTTGTTAAAATCCATGCAGTAGTTTTTAAATGATGCGTACGCAAACACACAGAAAGACAAACTGCAGGACATAAGTTACTGTTTTATTATATGTATAGATTATGTAATTGGTCCTAAAGCTATTATTTCTAAAATACTTTTGAAAATTTAATTATTATTACATTTATATTTTTTCTAATTCGGTGAAGTGGCAATAAATTTCTTTATGTAATAAGAAATAAAAAGTAGCAACTTTCTTATATACAATGAAAGTATAAAAATTGGTTTTAAATTGCATAATTGTAATATAACAAACATATTTTTGCATTTTATTTAATGTCAATAATGGCCTTCTTTTAACTTTATTTTAGTTGCAAAGTATACAAAGTAAAAAGAAAATAAATAATTTTCTGCACTTCCGCATTTTGATTTATTTACAATTTGCAATAAATTCACTTGAATGCTTTTTTATAACTTCCTGTTTTCTTGAAAGCTTTAAAACTTGAGATAGTATGTAAACAGTTGCAGAGACACCAGAACATTTTCTTTGCCCTTTCTATACAGTAGTATAGTATAAACTTTTTTAACTTTATTTTAAAAACTAAATTTATGGTTTATAGAGTTTACTTTGTAACTTTATACTATAATCAAATACATATCGATCCTTTAATGCAACATGGTCATATCATAAAAAAGTCAAACTTAGCAAAATACTGGTAATACTTTTAAAATATATGCTCTATAATATGATTGAATAAAAAATATTAATGTATAATTTCCGTTTAGCTTGATATATACATAATTGTGAAGTATATTTAACATATAAAGAGGGTATAATGGAGCACTTCATCTTCAATATCTTTAAATTTTTAATTTTTTGAGATATGACTATGATGCATTAAAGCAGCGATATGTACATGCATATATGCACAAAAATACATAAATAATTTTTAATAATATTGACAAAATTCCAACCTATTGTCATTTCTGAGCATGCAAAAGAGTTGGAATTGATTTTAGTTACTTTCAGGGTTTCGTAGGCAAGGGTTAAAATATAACTTTATAATTTTCGCTACAATCTCTGTCCGTCTGTTGGTGTCTCTTATCTCTGAAACAGTAATAGGTAGAATCTTCAAATACTCACAGAAGTTGTAACAACAAATACTAAAAATTAAAAGTTGTTCCAATAATAACATCATGTTCGCGTACATAGCCTAATTTCTAAGACTGTAAAAGGCACACTTTAAATTTAGGTTTTGTTTTGTAATAAATTAATAAAGGCTAAAATTAATTTCAACCACAAAGAACGAGCAGTTCTTTCCAACGCACGCTATTCCCACGACAAAACTGTTTCAGTTTATATGCAAGGTACGACGCCCAGAGCTCCCATCCAATCCGTTTTTACTAGACCATGCGTAATAACATGATAACAATAGTTTACTTTTTATGGGAGGCACCACTCCCACTATCTTATCTTGTCCTCGGTTACTTGTGAAAAATTTTCAGATTCTACATATTGTAGTTCTCTAAGTACACAATAATAAATAAATTTTGCTAGACTATGCACATTAGTATGAGCGTTACTTGTGCAAAGATGCAAGACTCTGCCTATTTTAGTTCTCTAGGTGCAAGATAATAATTTTTCACTTTGAATGTGAGTTACCACGCCCACTATCCCAATCCAGTCTGTAGTTTGCTAGTCTACGTACATTAGTATAACGGTTACTCGTGCAACGTTTCAAGGCTCTATTTATTACACGCCCACAATTCCAGTCTGTATTTCTCTACACAATTTATCTTAATATGTAGGTTACTGGCGCAAAATTTCCAGAGAAGATACCTATTGTAGGTCTCTCTCTATATACAAGATTATAATTTTTACTTTGTATGAGTTACTTGTACCCACTTTCAAGACCATACCTATTATAGTTCTCTGTGTACACGATAATAATGTTTCACTATGTATGGGAGGTACTACGCCCACATTTCAATTCAGTCTGTGTGTTTAGCTTGACTATGTATTTAATATGGGGGTTGCTTGTGCGAAATTCCAGGGTGCTACCTATTGCAGTTCTGTAGATACAGGATAATAACTTTTCACTTTGTATGGAAGGTATCACGGCCACTATTGCAATACAGTCTATCTTTCTTTAAATTATGTATGTTAATATAGAGGTTACTGGTGCTAAATTTCAAGGCGCTACATATTACTGTTACCAAGCACAACGATGATAAATTTTTACTTTGTATGGGAGGTGGCACGCCCACGTAGAATATCACAAAATAAGTACCATATTTTACCAACCGTATATTTAGTAACAAATTTCAGAAAGACATGTTCACTGGTGAAGGCAGCTATAGCTTTCTGACAAGCATACATCCAAACACATTTAGTGCTTTATATACATACATATATGTAGATACAATTTTTGGGAATTAATAAAAATTTTATTTTTAAGACAGATCGTCGGGAACCGTTTTTCCTAATTTTAGAACAGTCAAAAATTCTCTAAATGTAATAAATTTATATTTCTAATTCTGTAAAGAGCCCAATAAAAAATATTAATGCTTAAAAACACAAACAAAAAAGCAGTTTTTTATGTGTGCTTATTCACCAATGTATTCTGTCTGTTGATTTGAATAACTAATCTTTCAACATGAAAATCAATGACATTTTGTTTAATATTGACAGTAATATTGTATTGCGTTGACAGTAATATTGATATTTTTCTTTGTTTGGGACCTTTTGATTTGATTGGTTCTTCGCATTTCACTTGACTTCGTATTTTTAATAAAATTGAAAAAGGTTAGTTTAACGGTTATTGGAAATTTATTTTACTTGTATTTATGTTTTAAACTTAGATTTTAAACTCACACATATTCGTTCAAGAAAAAAATTTCAAAGAAAACATGATATAAATTTTGAATTTGGTGTGCGAATTAGCGACTATTTATACAACACACCTCAGTTGATACATAAATAAATAAGATCTACATTTTTTTTAATATTATAGCAAAATATATTATACATATTCAGTTTATGATATTTATGATATTTTAAAGCCCTAAATTCTTTTTTCAGTTTTACCAAAAACGTTGTTTTTTTAAACTGATGATTAAGACGGCTATTATAATACATTTTATATATAAAAGCATAATGGCTTTTTTACTTAGAAAATTCCATTGTTCTTTCTTTAAGGACGTACATACATAAAGAACATACTACAATTCGGTTAACCCTTTATGCTAAAATCAATAGCTATTTTGTAATAATGTAATCCTTTTTTAGATTTTTCCTTTAAAATTATAATTTACCACAATACTTTATTGTCCAAAATTTTAATATTCCGCCCAACCCCTCAAATATATAAAACAAATTGTTTTGCATTCACCTTAATGCTTAGACATATGTATCTAACGAACCCCCGTGCTATTTGAATTTTTAAACTTGTTTGTCGTTTTTCTACTTCTTCTACTTCGTCTACTATTTTCTACTTTTATTTCTGCCTGACTTTGTAAATTCTATACAAAAAATATGTCTCATCACAGCCATACCACCGCAATATTTGTTAGGTTTGTGTGGCAAGACCATGTCTGGTGTGTGGTTTAAATCCCTTTTCAAAGTCAAAGTAGCCAAAGCTTCTAAATTAAATGGTCGGTTGAATATTTTTCATAAAATTTATTTAGCATTTCGTATAAAGTGGATGTTTTTTTTTTTGCTTTTTGAATTTCTTTGTTGTTGTTTTTGATAAAGGTAAAAATATATATTTATACCATAAATTTAATTCGGTACGGATTATAAAAGATTCTTTAATTAACGTTGTATGCTATAAAACAAGTTTAAAACAAATACAAATTGGCAGTTATTTTGGTTTTTTGTTTAACTTTGTTGGGGAAAATAATATAATTAATTGTGTAATAAATTTCATAATTTTTTATTAAACCTAATTTTTTTATTTAAAAAAAATTTTAAGTTTTGAGAAATTCACAAGTCTACAAGGCCCATTATTATAATATTTCAATAACTAAAGTTAGGATTTTATCTAAGGGATAACTAGTTTTTCGTATTTATAAGTAAGCTAAAAGTAACCTTTAACTATCAGGTACTTTAAAGGCTAGTTATAGTAACGAGCCCTATCCTTATTATTACAACGAGTATCAAATCTTAACTATAGCTATTGATAAGTTATAATAATGGGCCTAAATTATACATTGTAATATTCTATTAAAATAATCAGAAACATGATAGTTTTTTTAACAATGAGCTTAACCTTCCTGACTATTTTCATTTTTGTGCGACACATTCACATTTCTCGGTCTCTCAGACCGATTTCAAGTGTTTCTCGGTATCTCAAAACTATTATAAAGTTTTCAAAACCTGTGCAGTGGTCATATTTAACAAACTAATCTAAAATAACTGAAGGAAGAAAAAAAACAAAATTAAGTTTTTTTAGCTCACAGCATCAATTTATATTTCATCACAATAAATTGGCATTTTTGATCGTAGACCTAATATAAAAATAAAAAAAAAATCCATTCACAAAACACAACAGTTATAAAATGTTATTTTTCTATTAACATACATATATTTTAGAAGTAAACAAAAAAATAAAATGACTTAAAAAAACAGGAACATTAAAAAAAAATAATTTCAAAATGCTTAAAATATATGCCTCATTATGAGGTTCGACTTTGTAAATTTCAATCAGTCGTTAGAGCTTGTGGCTCGATTCAGCGTCCCGTAAATCTTCAACATCACTTTCCTCTGAGTCTTCTTGTTCAGTATCATTGTTTGCTTCATACACATCAATATTATCTTCGTATTCAGTACCACTTTTCACATCAGAATATAGATCTGAATCGATTTCATTCAGAATAGCTTTTATGCGCTCAATATCTGCCATATCTAACGAAAATCTCACGATAATTAACTTTGAACATAATTCTTTTATTAAATCATATAAACTGATCTCTAATTGTCCATTTTCATCTAAAAATTTCCAATTTAGCAAAACCAGCTTACCTATCGAAAATGTGACACTTAACTATAAGTCGGTCTCACAGACCGTCTGATTAGCAATCACCGGTACAACACTTTAACTCAAACGCACTTGTTACACTAAACGTTGTATAATGAGAAATAATGAAGATACTGAGAGAATGATGGTGTTGCAATTTTTTGTTTTCGTGAAATTAACACAAAAGTGATTCATCGGTCTCACAGACCGACGAAATGGTCAGGAAGGTTAAAACACGGCGTTGTGCAAAAGATCGATAAGCTAAGTGATATGGTACGCCGTCCTGCTGGAACTAAAGAAAATAGAAAGGGACATAATTGGACATGACGCCACCACAAAAAATGCAGTCATACCAATTTAAAAGCATAAAATCTTTAATCTTATTAGTAAAAGGTAAAATCAAAGAACATCTTATATTAATTTAGTAGCAGCAATATTGGAAAAGGTACTAAAATTTTATTTTTGTGCACTAACATATTTAGAATTAATTATTTAGGTAATTATAAACAAATATTTAGTATTCATTGAGTGTCACAAGCTCAGTTATATATACCCCTTCCATCTTCTTTCTGATTGAATAGTGTAAATTAAAATAAAATGAATTTTAATGAGCACGAAAATGTAAATTATAATTTTATAATGAAACACAAATAATAATTGTGTTATTTTTGCATTGAAGAAAATGTTAAATTTTTTGATAATATAAAGAGAAAGCTTTTAATACAAATTTAAGATATATTTTGTTTTTTATTTTTTAATATTAATATAATTGTTTCATATTTCCTTAAAATAATGAATAATATTATTTATTACCCAGAGAACAATATATTTGCGAGTTATAACATATAATTACATATTTTTATTATTATATAATATTATATAATTACATATTGTAAGTTTTTTTTACCCTGCGTTGTACGGTTACACGCAAAGAAAAAACATCGTTGAGGTAGTCATAATGTAAGAGAAATATATTATGGTAAATTATATGATTAAATTATACGATTATGGTTGAAAACTATAAAATATCATAAGAAAAAATTTTGTATTTTTTTATCTTATGGAGGTAAAGAGTATTGGGCATATTTGGGAAGGGGCAAAGGGTAGTTTACTTACTTCCAAAGGTAGTTTACTTCACACCCCAAACCGAAAATAAATAATTTTTCGATTCGAATATACCTTGAACTTATTTCCTTTATGTAATATATCCATAAAAATATCTGTTTCCTTTGGGTATGGTAAAGTTGACTGTAGGCCACTCCAAATTTTTTTTATTTATTATTATTATCAACGATTTTAGTTTTCGCAATTTATGCATCAATGAAATCGAAATATATATGTAAATAATTTTGCAACAAAAATTGTTTAACTATTTCTTTACAATTTTGTTTTTTTTTTAATATTTTATTTTTTATTTTTATTTTTTTTTTTTAATTTAAATTTTACATTATATTTCATAGGAGATAGAGCTTTTTGAAATTGTTTTACACTAGTAAACTCTATTTTCTTTTTATATTATACTACCAAGTAAACATTTTTCTTTATTAATTAATAACAATTGAAGCTACCGGGTAGATTGATACAAAGAGTACTGATGACCGACGTAGCTGTCTAGAAAATACATTCTTCTTTGCTAGTATCTAATTTTTCTTTATCTCTTTATAAATAAGAATTTAAGACTAAATAATTAATTTATTAATTCAAAAATAGTTCAAATAAAATTCATATAATTTCACAGAGCGGGCACGGCTTTGACATTGTTAACTTCAACACTATTGTGTTAATAGTCAAAAATATACATTTGTAAAATAAAAAAAAAAATATCTAATTGTTGTTAATTGCTAACCAAAGGTTAGCTAATTGCAAGACAGGTATATACCATTTTCGAATAAAAGAAAATATATAAAGAGAATAAAAATAAAGAAAAATGTTTACTTGGTAGTATAATATAAAAAGAAAATAGAGCTTACAAGTGTAAAACAATTTCAAAAAGCTCTATCTCCTATGAAATATAATGTAAAATTAAAATTTCTCATATTCTATTTCTTTGATAAGTTTGTTTAAATAGAAAATTAATAACAATTGTAACTACCAGGTAGATCTATACGAAGAGTACTGATGACGGACGTAGCTGTCTAGAAAATGCATTCTAATTTGCTGGTATCTAATTATTCTTTATCTCTTTATAATTAAGAACTTTAGCCTAAATAATTAATTTATTAATTCAAAAATAGTTCAAATAAAAATTCATATAATAATTAATTATTTTTGAATATTTATGAAACTTTGGTTGTGGTTTGTCAATTATATAAGTAGTTCAAACAAACCGTGTTTCATTTTGGGTGTAGTATAACCATTTAATGATGAAATCTTAACCAAAACTTGGTCATCGGGTCCAAAGTAACGTTACAACGAACTAAAATTTGTTTATAGCAACCATACATAATTGTTATATATTTTTGATATGACAACTATCAACCGAGCCCACACATCGATATTTAATAACGACACAGCTTTTCTTAAAAAGTCCCCAGCGAGCTTTTTTTTCATTCCTAACAACTATCATTTTGTTCACGTCATCAAGATACAATACTGTTGTGCCATGTGGTATAAATTGGAAACAGATTTATTGTAGCTGTGAAAGTTAAGAAAATCAACAAGAAGTTTGTTCTCCTAGAAGGTTCAAAAATATAAACAAACAAAAGATCTATGTGGTAAACAAACAAACAAATAAACCTACACCACATATTGGGATGTATGAATATGCAATAAAACAATATAATTATACAATAAAATTAACATAAAATATGCTTCGTTTATTTCAGTGTGAAATCAAGTGGATTAATGTATGTATATCTGCAAAATTATTTACGTTTGTACACGTATGTGCTGTTTAAATACATGATTATTTAAAATGCAATAAAAAACAGATAAAGTAATGTATGAACTAAAATCTTAAATAACAGTGATAATTGGGTCAACTGTTTTATTATTTTTTTATTTTATTTTAGGTTAGTTTTTTTCATGAGAATGGTGATTGGTACTATTTTCTAAGGTTTTAAACCAAAAAGCTTTTAAAAGCTATCCTAACAAAGATATTTATTAAAAAATACTCCTTTCACTAAATATTTGTAAGTGATATACATACATACAGTGACTTTAAAGCCGAAATGGAGGAAGCAATTAAAGATACTTTTTTTTGTATTTTTAATATTTATTTCAATTTCTTTTTATCCATTATTTTTTTAGCAATAAGAATTATTCAATGGAAGATTAGTTTGTATTAATGGATTAGTTAATAACAAATTTCGATGGAAGCCAAAGATCCTGTGTAGATCGATGATTATACTCATCACCACAGGTGGAGAGTATAAAATTTGTCAAAAATCTTTTAAAAAATTTTGACAACAAAATTTTTAACAAAATTTTTTCAAAAAATTTCAAAAAGAATTTATACAATTTTTACAAAAAAAAAATTAAAAATAATTTTTACGAAAAATTTCCAAAAATTTTTCAAAATATTTTTACAAAAAATTTAAAAAAATGTATTACATTTTTACAAAAACATTTTATATAACATTTTTGAATATTTAAATTATAATTAGTAGAACTATATTTATTAACAAACAACTGAATTTTTAAAATTAGGTTAAATTTAAAGAGAATATAACGAACTTAAGCCTAATTTCAAAAATTCATTTGTATGTTAAAAAAAAATTGCTATAAAATTAACAAAAAAATTGCTATAAAATTTTTACAAAAAAAATTTTTCTATAAAATTTTTACAAAAACATTTTTCTGTACAAATTTTAAAAAACAATTTTGTGTAAAATTTTTACAAAAAATTTTTCTATACAATGTTTGCATGGTTAGGAATTCCAGGTGACGATATATATATAAATATATATATATATATATATATATATATATATATATATATATATATATATATATATATATAAACCAATTTTGTACCTAATTCTGTATAAATAAAAACCGCGGTGATTCCGCACGTCCGAATCTAGCGCTCTTTCTTGTTATATCTAATTTTATTTTTACTTTAGTGGCGAGGTTTAAAAAATGTATATAAAGTTTTTTTTTGTTTTTCAAAAGCGAACTGCCACCCTCTGTGATTGCATTAATTACTCGACAGTTTAAGTTTTCCGATTTTTAAGGTTCGGATAGTTTTTGTTTACGTTTGAATCAACATCAAATAATGCAAGATTTTTGTGCAAAATTTTTATTATGCTGCTGCTCGAAAAACCGAGTTGTTGAGATCGATGGCGACTCAAAGTTCATGGCTTGATTTACATATTTACTATCACAGCGTTTTCGTTTCTACGCACCGTACGACCATTAGTATTGTACACTTCTTCTATATTAGAAATAAGTTTTCAATATTTCTTATCGTAGTTCAAGGGTGATAGCCAATATTTCCGACCGAAAAATATATCGTTGTCAAAACAACATAATATTTAGAAATATTCTTAAATATGGTTCACTCGATATATTTTCTGTCCATATTTGTCCATGCCCCAAGCCAGTGTAAAAGTAAAAAATATGAATATATTTTAGAGAAAATACTTTATGTTTCCTTGTTCATTTATTTCTAAATTAAAACCAAATTTTTATTTCTTATAATTCTGAAATTAGGAATAGTTTTTTTTTATAATAGTTCAAATTTATATTTTGCTATTTCCCTTTAACATTTTTTAATTAACTTCTAATTTCTTTTTAAAATACAAATCCTTATGAATGATAAAGATTTCAATTACAATAGTATATTTGTTATCATTTTTTTTATAAAAACATATAAACAAAAAAATTAATTAAAAATATAGTATTAAGAAAATCAATACAAGCAAAAGCTACTGAAAACCTTTGTTTAGTCCTAGTACTTCTTTGTAATATGAAAATTCCATTTCAGTTAGTATACAATTCAAATACATTGAAGTTTATGTACATAGAAATACAATTTCTATGTACATAAACTTCAGTTGAATTCATTAGATGAAAGGATTTCATTTAACATGTCATTAACATACAATATTTTGTTTAAACCTAATCATGTGAAATGAGCATTTCGTATATGGCTTAGTTGTAATTACTACTGTTGCAGTATTTTGGATTGACTTTTTTGTTATTTACCATTTTAGGTTATTGATTAACCAGAAGTATTTGTTTCTTTATGCAGATGTGCAAAGGTGATTAAACAAATATTTTAATTTTCTATGCTATACCATCGCAGAAAAAAATATTTTCACCAATTAAAGGTTTTCATTGGATTCAGATTAAAATTTAATTAAATAATTAATTGGTTGAAATATTTGTTTAATTAAGAAATTATTAATAACTAAAAAATTAATTGAATTTTAATTAAACTAATAAACACCATTAATTGGTGCAAAAAAATTTTTCCCCTTTGTGTAGCATCATTAGGAAAATTAAAAAAAAATTTTTTTTAATCTTTTTTTAATTTTTAAAATTTTTCCTGATGATGCTACACAAAGGGGTAGCGAAATGTCGAGAATAAAAATAAAAATAATTAACGACCTAAAGCTTGAAATTAAAAATAATTAAATACAAATTATTTAAAAGGTCAAATAAATTATATCAAAATAATATTAAAAATAGGACTTGGATTTGTAATTTAATTATTGAAGAAATAAATACCAATATGGAAAAAGCGAAAATTTTATATTTAATTTATTTTCTTAATTTTTGTTTTCATAACAGCTTGAATAATTTTTAAAATATCAGCATGATATCGAAAATATTTTTTTGTCTTTAAGCTTAAATTGTTAAATTTTTCTTGGAGTTTATTCTTCGGCCTACTTTAATTTTCTACATTTATATAAGTGTTATTTTTTTATTTCGATCGATACTATTAATAGGGAAATTATAAATCTAAAATAAAATAATTTTGGAAATATGTACAGCAATCTCAATTGTTTAATATAAGAGTAATTTGAAGCTTAGCATATAAACAGTTTGGCAGTAAAAATTATTTAAATTTACACTTCACCATTTTAACATAATGATATTTTTGGGACAGAAAATACATTTCAAAAAAATTATCTACCCTAAAAAGCATTAAATAGATTAACAAACATATAGTATATGCTACTGTTTATTAAATCCATTTTGAATATTATTAAATCACTAAAGTTTTTAGAAAACTATTTGATTAGAAAAAATAAACAAAGTCAAAATTTTTAAATGAATTTAATCACTTTAGTATAATTATAAATGCAAATAATTTTAATTGAAATTACTATAATAACAATATCTAATTATTTAGAATTTTAATTAAATTTTTATTTTTATTCCGTTGTGTAAATAGATAATAATGAATAAATGACAAAAAAAAAATGTTTCAATCAAACAACAATATTATGCAAATGTTGGCAGTCTGAAAATTACAAACGTGATTTGCGGTCATTACTTTTTATTAACCAAAGGGTGAAACTGATTTTTTAATCACATAATAATAATTTAAATTTATTTTTGGTGGAAATTGCTTTAAATATTTATGCGCTAAAATTTTAATAATATTAAAAGATTTGAAATTTTGTATAAATTAATAATTATTATAAATCGTTTAATTATAATTAGAGCACAGTAGTGTTAAAAGTATATATTTGTTTTTTCACAGAATTTTTGCTTAGCTTTCGATTTTTTTTAAACTTATTTTGTCAATGCTAAATAAATTCACACAAAAACATAAATGTAATAATAAGGACTTAAGAAGCGCTGATATTAATATTGGGTAAGCAAGAACAGATTCTTATATTTTTCATATTTGAGTTCATTTAAGTTTTTGGGTGGATCTGAATCCCTTTTTCTAAGTTTTTTTTATTATCCATCTTTTAATGTAAAGTTTACCGGCATTTAGAACTATGTATTTCTTATTATTGTAGGGGGAGTATCGAAGCAGTCCGCTTTCTTAATGGGACCTTTTTCTACCCCCTACTGCCCTCAATTATTAAAGGAAATCGAATTGTAATTACGGCAACCTTATGTTCATTGAGACACATGCTACTATCAGCCATTATTTTGGACTTAAGTGATTTCAAACTGTCGATTGATAACTGTCGGCCTTCTTCCTTATCATGCATTATGTTATTACCCAGAGCTACACTGAATTCTGGTCCTCAGAAATTCATAGCAGATCCCCTTTTGCTATAATTAAGTATTGGGGCTAACACTATGACCTTTTGCGTTTTTCAAGATTAAGATTTCTTTCTAACTAGATGAAGTGCCTTCTACTATTAAAGAGTGAGTCAGTTAGTAAGTATGTAATAAAATATGCAATTTTTACAACTTCATATCTCAAAAAGCCATCACTGTAAAACTTTCAAACATTATCTCTTGGGTTACCCGAATGTATGCGATAAAAAGAAAGAAATAAGAAAATAAATACTGGGCGAATGGATTTATGTTATAATACATACTATGTTATAGCCCGGAACAAGATCTCAAAATTTAATTTATTTTGGATTTATCCAAAGATTATATTCCCCATTTAACAAGTTTCTGCCAGTGGTCTTAAGTCTTATGCTAGCCTCTTCCAGGCACGGTCTGCAAGTATCATCTTCTGCGATTTTGATCTTGACTAAATAGATGCTACTTGAAGTTTTCATGATCTGTCACTAACGTAGTTATCCAACTTAAGTTACTTCTATTATATCTAAGCAACTTACTAGCCTTCCTGCCCAAGGGGTCTTTCAGCGCCACTCAGGTTTAGTTATTTCACCCATTGTAGGATCTGCTCTCGCATTAGGATATTTCCCAGTGCTATTTTGGGGTCTGGTTTACAGAAATTTCTTATTCTATTTTTGCTAGTTTTTCTGCGACTTCATTTCGTGCTGTGCCTATGTGTCCCTTAAACAACATAGTCCCTTAACCCCATAGTTAACCTAACCCAATCTAATCTAAGTTTATAAGTTTTTTAATAAGCTAAGATTAACTAGAAAAGAACTTAAGTTACAAAAAAAAAACAACAATTATTATTCAAACTAAGTTGCTGGTACTAACTTAGTGAAAATGTTTTAGACGCCCACTGTGTTTATTATGACAAAAAACCTAAACTAATTTGTTTTGTTAACACCTTTTGCCGGATGTCAACTGCTAATTTTCAAATAAATATTTTTAATTGCGGTAAAACATTTAAATTAAAGAGAAAAGAGCAAATAATAGCAATGGCTATTTAAATTTGTGTCTTTTTGTTGCAATTAATAAGATTTGTATGAGTTTCTTAATCAGAACTAGAAAACAATTTACAAAAAATATGTATGAATGTTTGAATGAAGTTTTGCCAAGAAATAGAATAACCAGACAGGAACGAGATGATGCAGTAAATATTGTTAATGAATATTAAAAAGTTGGCAGATACTAGTAATAGAAAACAATGGAATCATTAGTTTATTTTAATAAAGTTATTTTGATTACATATTTAAAAATTGTGCTAAAAAGCCTCCAAAAATATTTTTTGGCGATCTTGTAAGATAAAGATTAAATCAAAAAATGAAGCTAGCAAATATAATATATAAAACAGCCAGTCAATTTTTAAAAGAAACAGAAAATATAAACAAATCAATCGGTAAGAGATTCTACATGCAGGCAGTTATGATCAGTAGGCTTGAGAACTTGGATATTCCAGAACGAATGTGTAAAATTTAGTTAAATTTTTAAGAATTGTGTAAAATATCAGTACATATCTCAAAGTCACAATACTATTAGGAGAACATTTAAGAAAATTTTCAACATAAAGTCAAAAATTACTAAAATTTCGTTGGATACGATTATAAAGTCAATATGCCAACTCAAAGAAAACAATTTTGTTAGTAAGGCTTTATTTCTTAATATTATTAGAGAATACAGATGAAATTTTAAGTCAAGCTTAAGTTCTTTTTATTCTCTCTAAAAAAAGAATAATTAAAATTACATATTAGGTGATTAATATTAAAGAAAAATTGGTAAAATTTTATTTTTAGACAGCAGCAGAATGGAATGCATTTTCTAGGCAGCTAACTAACTATCTACTTAGAGTAGTGTTTAGTTGTAAGAATTATTTATCTAACCAACCAAACTCAGATAAAGGAATACGAGAAAACTGTATTCAATCATCAATCGTCAGTTGGTGAGAACGAAGCCTAAGCTTAAGCTTCCCTCTTGTTTAATATTTTTACTTTTAATATTTACCACCTTATATTGGGTGGTTAAATTTTAAGGGCCGTCAAGTATTTTCTGCATTTAATTTGAGATTTCTCAATTTCAGACTAAATCAACTTTATTCCAAATGTAGTCAATGGTCAGAGGCACATTTCCACCTCAGTGGATTCGTCAATAAGAAGAATTGCCCCATTTGAACGAATGATAATCCAAGAGTGATTATCGAAAAACCAATGCACCCACAAAGAGTGGCTGTTTGGTGCGGTTTATGGGCTGGCGGCATCATCCGGCCTTTTTTTTCCAAAATAACGCCGGTCAGGCAGTTACTGAGAATGGTTTTCGCTATCGTCGGATGATAATGAACTTTTTATGGCCCGAATCGGAAGATATGGATGTGGACGATATGTGGTTTCAACAGGACGGTGCCGCTTGCCACACAACTAACGAAACAAACGCAAATTAAATGGCCGTGTTATCTCAAGTGGTGGCGATGTTAATTGGCCGCCAAGATCATGTGATTTGACACCGTTGGAATTCTTTGTTTGGGGTTATTTAGAAAAGAAAAGGTGAACGTCGATTAGCCAGCAACAATTTAAGAGCTTAAGGATGAGATAATTCGGCATGGAACCTTAATTATGCCTCAGCTTCATCGAAAATTTGGAGCATCCGATGGAAGCGTGCCGCCAAGGTCGCGGCGGCTATTTGGCCGATATTTTGTTCCATACATAATTGAATCATACCAATATTATCAAAATAAAAATAAATGACAATTATTTTCTAAATAATTTGTGTTTTATTCAAAATCAACATCGGCCCTTAAAATTTAACCATCCTTTATTTGTTGTTGCTTTGAACAGCCTTCGGTAAGCAATGAAAGCAACTTTTTGTTTATTTGTTTTTTTTTCAACATTCGTTTTTAGTTGATACTAATCTAGTATCAAACCTAACTTTGTTGGGTAAACATGATTGCGTAGTGCTCTGCGATTTTTAATATTGAATATTTCAAATTTTTTTAGTTAAACCATTCATTTAACATATAGATGTAAAATAAATAGTAAAATAAATAGTTCGACTAATAAAATTTTAAATATTCAATAACTAGAGAATCTTAATAAAAAAAATTCTATACAAAAAGATATCTGTGACATTATTAAAGCATTCGATACACTACATCTGATATGGATCAAGAGTTAAAGTTAAAAGGCTTAAATATATTTGTTGAAAGCAGGAAATGTAAAGGTTTTCTGGTGATCTGTACTGAGAACACCATACTGAGTTTTTAGTAATTATAATAACACTAGAGAACAGTTTTTTGACCAAACGCATTTGACACCTAATCTATATGTAAAATTGTCCGCTGAATCCAAATATGAAGTCAGAATGGTCAAAAGTAGAACAGTTTTCGAGATATTGCAAAATAACCGTTTTTTGTGTTTTTAAAAAAGATGAAGGCACTTAAAATAAAATATTTTCAAAAATGTCCGTCGGTTCGGACATTTCTTTCTTTCCGATGAAAGACAATAAAATTACTAAAATAACCATCGGTTGTTTGTTAAGATCGGTCATGAAATGACAGAGTAATGGTGGAAAAAACTTCAGATTCATGAAAAATTTGTTAATTTTTAGCAATTTCGCCCTTTTCAATCATTTTTTTTTAAACCAAACAATTAAAAATTTGTATGTATTTTTACATAGCGTATTAGTATATTTAAGTGGAAATATTTTGCGTCCAACATGATCCAGATTGGTGCAGAAGTGACAAAGCTACAGAAGATTAAGTGAATTTAGCCACTTTTCGCTATTTTTAAATCAAGTGCCCAAAGGAAAAACAAACATTTTAAATATTAAAAAATCGTAATTTTGCGAAAAAAAAAAATTAAGAAAGCGTGAAATTTGATAACAAGAACGAAATGCGTAAGGCAAAACGGGCATTTATTTGCAAGAACAATCCAAACAAGTTTTGCTATGCTTGTGGAGTGTACAGTTTTGCACAGCCGTCAAATTTTTCAAACCAATTGCAAAAAGCATTTCGGATGTATTTCAAAGTCAATACGGAAAACATATTGAAATCTTGGACCCCGAATACTTTGTGTAATTCATGCAAAACTCGTTTAACTATGTGGATGTCTGGTGCAGAGTGAGTATGCGTTTTTTAATTTTGTTCTTAGAAAATATGTCTTCAGAATCTTAAGCTAATTTACTATACTGTAGTCGGTATTTGCCATTTGATGTTCCCGCCATTTGGCATGAACCCAAAAACCACGAAATCGACTGTTATTTTTGCTTAGCCAATGTAAAGCAAAATGGACGTCATAAGTCCAACTGTAAAACTCTAAATTCTTAATCAATTTTTGCAAGCGTTCCGTGATTGTTTTGATAATTTTATTGTCTTTCAACGGCAAAAAAGACTTTCAAAATCCGCCAAGCTGTTTTGAAGGTACGTTCACTATAGTGACATAACCTTTTTAGAAAACGCAAAAAAACGGTTATTACGCAATATCTCGAAAACTGTTCTACTTTTGACCATTTTGATTTCATATTCGGATTCAGTGAGCAATTTTACATACAGATCAAGTGTCAGATTCATTTGGTCACGACTTTGTTGAAATTTTGTGAAGTAGTGTAATTACACTTTATAAACTGAATTTTTTTAAATAATTAAAATTAATAAAAATGCGATTGTTTTCCTAATCTTTTCGAAATACCTTCTAAAGTTTTATAATTCTCATTTATGCAATCTGAAAAACACTAATATTCTAAGGCAGTTCTTTTACTCAGTCATTTTTAGTGTTTCCAACTTTCAATGGAATGCTGTTCTCGTAAGTCTCGTTAACGCAACATGAAATTTCAATCCAAAGTTAGATGTCGCGAAAAAGAGGTCATAATAATTAATTGATAAAATCCATAACATTGGACGATCGGAGAATGAAAATGCTTGAGGTGGCTCAGGTAATAGGCATCTCAACGGAGTGGGAACGGGTACATCACATTTTGTATAGATATTCGAATATAGAAACGTTACCCGCGTGATGGGTGCTGCAGTCAAGAAAATATGCTATCCACACATAAGTGGTGACTTTTGCAAAAATTCATAAATTGGATTCTTAATTCTTAACCTTGTGAATAAATTATTTTCCAAATTTGCATATACATTAAGAGGAGGAAACAAAAATAAACGATTAAATTCTTTGAAAATTATTGACTCTTTAGAATATGTTCGTTAAAAGATCTCGCAGTCTCCTTATTAATAGATACATATTCGCCAAGAAATTTTACATCTAATACGATTTTCATTTAGAGCGCCTTCAGAGCCAGTGAATCGCACTACGCATTACAGGAAAAATTTGTTTTTATTAGAACGTTCGCTCCAGAGATCTTTGTTGTCAATTTCAATGTAGGAAAATTATTTAAATCGAATGTCCACAAACACTACTCCCTATTTCCTCTTTCCTCCTTTCCATAACCTTATTTCCCAGTTCTGGCACAATGCATTGCATGAGTAGGGATTATCCCCTGAGTGCTGGTCCGAAAAAATAAGTTGGTCTCTCCTTCTTGCTCCTTGCGGATTCCGCGGGTGTCTGATCCATTTATATTTTCTGCGCATGATTTCTTTTCTTAATTGGTTTTTGATTTATCAGCTGCCACACACGTTGACTGGAAACGGTGAATGGCAACTAAATACCGAAAATATGGCTTCTATTGACAAAACCTTGTAATTTTCTAGTCTAATCGTGTTTTAAGTTTAAAGTTAAGTTTATACTAAATTCATGCAATTATTAAATATTATTATTTTAGTGTCATTTATTATTTTAAGCGCTATATTCGACCAGAGTTGTAATAGTCCAGCTAGCGTAACTATCGCTTGTATACCTCACGTTCAATATCAGCCGCTGTGCCACCATCATTCAGGATTTTTCCATCTATTTATTAAATGTTACAATACAATTACAAATTATATTCTAACTTAATTTATCATAGTAGCGAAGAGCTTCACTCGTTGTAGTGAAACATCTCCAGAGTCTTTGGTGGGAATCGAACCCACAACCCCCCGACTGATAGACTAGCGCACCACCTACTAGACTACCGGGACACCCACCCATCTATTTAGAACTGTTGCTGTTGCTGTGCTGTTGCCTACATGAATCCTGATCTTAAAACACTCGTAAGTAATA
Organism: Phasia obesa; assembly: GCA_949628195.1. Taxonomy (NCBI): domain Eukaryota; kingdom Metazoa; phylum Arthropoda; class Insecta; order Diptera; family Tachinidae; genus Phasia; species Phasia obesa. Next base: position 35,621,850 of record OX451216.1, read on the forward strand.
TTCAAAAGTTTTTCTTGTACTTCATTATATTTATTGCTTTAACAGAAAGTCATCAGCATATGATAGATCTTTCACATTTTCTACTTATACCACATCTGTTATTGGTTTTAAACACTATACTAATGAGTATATTGTAGCGCAGCCTTGCTTTACTCTGGATACGGTCAATATTGCTAACTATTATAGAAAGAACACGTCTAGTAGAAAGTGATTTATATTCAGCTGACTGCTTACAATATGGATTCGATCGATACAGAAGTGGCTACGACTAAAACCGTGTTGATTAGGTTCAATGAGTGGTTTCTGGCCAATTTTCACAATTTCTTCGATCGCCAATTATCTTTACAATTTCAATCAATGAGTATCTCCTCTTCATTCAATATGTGCTGGAACAAAGCCGATGCTACAGTCTCAGAACTCTTGAAATTCATCACTAAAATATATTTTGGGAAAATATTATTCTTTTATATAAAAAAAATATAAGATTTTTCGTGCGAATTACTATTTTCACTACAATTTAAATAATTAAAGAATCTTATCTTTTATATTTTGTTTTCAGTAGCATTATAAATAATTTATTTCTTTGTAACTTAAGATGGAATTTCAACAAGATTTAGTACTCTATTGTTTTATTTTTTTACTACTCGTTTTATAAAGACCAAAAATAATTAATTGAGCAATTTTATCAAGATACAAAATAAATAAAAATTAAGCAAAATTAAAACTTCTTTGTTGAATTTAAAAGCTTATTCCGCTTTTTAATTTTCATTAAAAAACTATACTTTTCTGCATTTTAATACAAAATAAATAAAGTAAAGTTTACAAGTAGAACTCTTTAAGTCATTAGAGCATTTTGTGAACGAAAAACAAACAAAAAATTAAAAGAACAAAAGGAGAGCATTAAAAACACACAATGGATTACTCTACATATTGCTTTGCTAAGCAAAAAATTAAAAATAAAAATGAATGGGAAATTTGTTCGAGTTAAGAAATGAATTCTAAAGTGTATAAATAAACGTTGCAGAGTCTCATGTTAAAGTATTGTAAGCAGAGTATTTAGTCATCCCAAACTTTATCAGAAGTTACATTTTGCTAGAAACTCTATCTTAGAGAAAAATGTATGTTTGTGTGTAAAAGACAAAAATTGTCAAATAAATAAGTTAGGACTGAAGCTTATTGCAACATTTTAAATCCCCTTAAGGATTAGAATGGCAAGCAAAAGTCTAAAGGTTACGTAGAAGCACAAATACAAAAATAATAATGAATGTACTTTTACATTTATTTTATTTTGAATTGGAAAACTTTAAAATGTTTAAAATGAAAACGTAGAAATAATTGTTTTAGAATTATTGTGTTGAGGGAGCAATTACAAATGTTCGTGTGTAATTTCTTTATACTTTTAAGGCAAATATGTACATATATATTTATAATTTCTTTTGCAAGAAATCTTTTGAAAGTTAATGCTCCGTAAAGCTGCTAAAGTTAACAATGTAGAATTATTTACAAAAATCATATGAAATAATTAATTTAATAAGGCAGAAGGTCATACATAGTCTTGTCAACGCATTAACTTATAAATTGAATTAATTAAACAATTTTGAAAGGTTATTCAATTATCGTAAAATGTTATAACGTAAATTATAAACATTTTACTTTCATATCGCACACTAAATCAAAACCAGTCACCAGTTGAATAATCTACAAAGTTCAGATGAGACAAAAAACTTTTTTTTTTTTTTTTTTTTGAAAAATATGTTTGTAATTTTATAATCCGATTAAGTCAAGATAAATTTTTTCTTTTAATTGTATGCTGTAATTTCGGAAATAAGAGGAAATCTTAAGTTGTGACTCTTTAATTGGAATTATATTAGGACACGACATTTTCAACACCAAGGTTTATTTTCCATATTATTAATTGTATCTTCGAAATATTTAAACTAACAAGAAGACTCATATTTTTGGTCTAAAAGTAAAAGTAAAAATTAAACAATTTGTATACTTAAGTCCAGTCAAAGCTTGACAACTGTATGATGCCAAGTTGCTGTTACCATTTGTTTATTACTTCTCTAATAACCGGTCAAGAGAAGCAATATTTCCACTTTATAGTCGAACGCAATGTTACCGTGCAATAACTCCCAATGCAGTAAATCCCAATGAAATAAGTCCCAACGATTTTGAAATAACAAATTAAAAAAACGAAATAACTCCCTACGTCAAAATGTCAACGTCATTAAAAACCTACAGAAATAAGATCCAAAAACTTAACTGTTAATTCAAAACAATTATATTTTTACAAAAAAAAATGAAATAAGTCCCAACAAAAATGAAATACCTCCCAATACAAAATTATGTTTGCACCGGGGCACTGGTTAACTGTTTTAACCTCTATGGTATAAGAGCTACCTCCCGATGAAGCAGGTTCATAACTTTGATATCATATCATATATCACAGATATATGACCAAAGGCCGGCTATACAGACAATATTTCGTTAGCGAAGCCGCTGTTCAATATACCATATAGAGATCATTGAGCCATCCCGGCCAGTGTAGCCGGCCTTCGGCCGTATAGAAGGGTTTAACCTCTATAGTATAACCAACACCGGCTTCGCTTACTAAAGTTTTCTGCACAGACAGCCTTCGGCCGGGCGCAAGGATTTTCTCCTCTTGGTTATACCAACACCGGCTTCGCTTGCTAAAGTTTTCCTGCATAGCCGGCCTTCGGCCGGGTTCAAGGATTTTCTCCTCTATGGTATAACCAACACCGGCTTCGCTTACTAAATTTTTCCTACATAAACTGCCTTCGGCCGGGCGCAAGGATTTTATCCTCTGTGGTATAACCAACACCGGCTTCGCTTACTAAAGTTTTCCTGCATAGCCGGCCTTCGGCCGGGCGCAAGGATTTTCTCTTCTGTGGTATAACCAACACCGGCTTCGCTTACTAAAGTTGTCTTGCATAGCCGGCCTTCAGCCGGGCGCAAGGATTTTCTCCTATGTGGTATAACCAACACCGGCATCGCTTACTAAAGTTTTCTGCATAGCTGGTCTTCGGCCGGGCGCAAGGATTTTCTCTTCTGTGGTATAACCAACACCGGCTTCGCTTACTAAAGTTTTCATGCATAGCTGGCCTTCAGCCGGGCGCAAGGATTTTCTCCTATGTGGTATAACCAACACCGGCATCGCTTACTAAAGTTTTCTGCATAGTCGGTCTTCGGCCGGGCGCAAGGATTTTTTCCTCTATGGTATAACCAACACCGGCTTCGCTGACTAAAAGTTTTCTCTGTATCCAGAATAATGCAATTTTAGTCAAATGAAATAACTCCCAATCAAAATAAATGAAATAACTCTCAACAGAATTAAGTTAGGAGTTATTTCATTTGGGAGTTATTTCATTGCGAAATAATTCCCAATGAAAAATTATGAAATAACCTCCATTATTTTATTATGAAATAATTTCCAATTTGTATGGGATTTTTGAATTTTTTGTTGGGAGTTATTTAATTTTTTTTTTTTGGATTTATTTCATTTGGGAGATATTTCACGGTACTGAACGCAATTACGATAATTCAGCAATAATACGGGCCAGCGGATTTCTAATTGTTGTTATGGCGGCCATGGTAAGACACTTTCTATAAAAATATACATGTGCGTACCTATTGCAGTTAAAAAAATAAGGTAATGTACGTGAAAAATATGGAACACCTTTTAGATAATAGTAATTGCTACAGCGGCCGAAGTACAACATCTACTGTAAATATTTCAAGAGTCTACCTATTACGGTTCAAAAAATAAGGCTTAACTTTGCTATTTGTTAAAGCAGCCATGGCAATTCACTTTCTATGAATATATCAAGAGTCTACCTATTACTATAAAAAAAATAAATTATTCTATATAAATTGGAAATTTTAAGTGGTTGCCTCCTATATTTCAAGAACTAAAGACATAAAGGCAAATAACACGTCACTTTCAGAACATCCGATAAGTTTTAGTATTTGTTGCTATAGTGGCCACAGTTATACATCTTCTGTGAAAATTTCAAGAGTCTACCTATTATGGTTCAAAACTTAGGCCTTATTCATGAAAATCATGCCACTATCGTAACACCCTTTAATTTAATTTTATTTAATTTTTTATTTTTTTAGACTTGGTTATAAAGCGAACTAAGTTTTAATTACTGTTTGTAAATTTTTGGTGTATGCCTCCTACTGTTCCAAAAATAAGCACATATTCGTGTATAACACCTCTCTATCGGAACACCTTTGGGTACGGAACCCTGAAAAGAAAGACAGACAGGAAATAAGTTACTAGTTTATTATATGTATATAACCTGCTTTTCGATTTCTCGCAAAAAGTTAAATTTTTGAGTTAACAAACATTTGTTTCACAAGTGCAATATTTACTGTGTATATAAAAAGCTTTTTTTATTTAAAATTTAATTTTAAATATAAAAATTTTAATAAATAAAAACTCTTCTTTGTAATTCTTCTGATTTAGAAATTACAAAATTTACGAATTTATATTTTACAACTTGACAGTTTGTTTTTCTTTGTATAACTTTATAAGTATTGGTTTTATTCGTTATATTTTTTTGTATAGCGATAGCATTAAAGCCCTCTTTACTCCAATTATTTATAACGCATATTTTTGCTTAGTACATATACATATATGTCCATCTGTCTCTCTGTCCGCAAGTAATGAAGATAATATGTCTGCAATAATTTACTAGTCAAAACAGTTTATTATTTTATTTTTGTTGTTTGTATTATTTACGTTTTTTTAAAAAGTTCATATTTTAGTCTTTCTTTCGTTTCTAACATTAAATCTTCAATTGATGGTAAAATTTAATTTTAAATAAATCTTGAAAAAATGTCTTCCATAAAGAAGAAAAAGCAATTTCAGTTTGTTTTGAAATTGTGCGGAATAATATATATTATTCAACAAAACCGTAAAACAAAAGGAATCCTTAAACTCTTTTCTATGTAGTGTTTCAGTCATTGTTATCAGGTTAAGGAACAAATTAGATCATTTAGTATTTAAATACTGAGAGAAAAAGTACTAACTTTATTTACATTTTTTTTAAATATGCTTAGTTGTGTTATCGAAAAAAAATAAGGTGCAAATGGAAACTCGGTATATAAAATTAAAAAAAAAATAATTACTTAAATATAGATCAACTTTTCAATTTAAATTTATTATTAAAAGTAAAACAATTAATACCCTTGCAATTTGTAATAAAAAATATACTTATTAATTTTTTCCATTTCAATGCAAATTGTACAATAAAGTAAGAAATAATTTGAACTAATGTTGCAATAATATTATTTGCACGAAAATTGTTATTTAGGAAAATGTATGTTTAAACTTAAAGGGATTTATTGAAGTTTTTATTCAATGTTTTCGTACAACATAACAATTATATCTGTTTTTTTTACGTTTAAAGTTACTTCCAGATGATGTGACTTGAAACGCCATTAAAATAAATCATTAAATGACAATGTAACATTTTTCGCATCACATCACATTGTGAGATGTAAACAAAATTTCATTTCCATTTTATCGTTATCACATCCGGTTACTACGTGCTGAAAAAATTCTCCTTTTTGTTTTTGCATTGTTATTTGTTTCCATGACTTTTTTTTCTTTTTTTATTTGAGAATTCACATATTTTTTCTGTTGATTTGTTTATTGGCTAATAAAATATTCGAAAGTTCTGGCAGCCTGAAGACATATTCTGTAATTCTCGTAGCTAAAACTAAATCTCGATCGCGAAAATGCTAAAAGTAAATAACATGCATTCTTACATTAGAGTTTTTAGTTTTAAATGTTTGATTTAAGGGCATAAAATGAATTTATTTTTTTTAGCTAGATGCTTTTAATAACTAAGTGATTTCATTAAAGTGCATTTAATTTTTTAGCGATAAAAATGTAGCTTTAGAGAATCATAGAATAGTGGTGCTGAATACAAAAAAAAAATATTTTATTTTAAATAGCAAGTGTTCCTAAATGTGGGCAAATATATAACAATAAATTTTTTTAGTCGATATATTAATTAACATATAAATAAAATATATCACCATTGATAGGGTTAAAAATATATTTTAATTGTATATTTTAATGTAATGTAAAGTGTATATTTTAATGTAAAAGGAAAAATGATCCCAAACCTATATTGGGTAGAGTTTATTTGTAAACATTATCATCTTTAAAAAAATGAAGTACAAGTTTTTTAGGAAATCAAATCAAATTAGAGTGCAATTTAATAACTCCTTGATTTTCGCCAAAAAAAAAAAAAATCTTTTTATTTCCAAATTAATTTTCTCTAAGCTTGATATATATAGTTTTTTATTCCATCTATCTAAATTCCATGCTCTTAAATAGGTCTTAGAGTAATATTACCTCTTTGTTTGACACAAACATCTTTCCACTCATCAAATTAGGAAACAGGAAGTAGTGCCCAGCAAAAAAATACGTTTACTTGGAAGCAGGTTTTTAAGGGAGAGAGATATAGGCTCTCCCTTTCAACCTGCTTCAGGAAGGCATGATTTTTGTTTGCGAGGTCCCACTTGGTAGGTCTCTTTGCTTCACCAAATTCTTTATAAAAACTTATTCGCTTACATACCTGCATCCGCGTAAGCGAGATAGGACTCTTTGTTTCAATTTCAAATTTATAAAGAAAACTAATTCGCGTACATATCTGCATCCTCGTAAGCGAGAGAGAATGTAGTTTGTTATTACTGTCTTACAATTATAGCATTCTCGAATGTATTTATTAGATGCGCTTATGTGAATCGCTTTTGAAAGACATGAGTTTTATTTTACTGCCTACCAACCCAATAATTTTTTGCTGTGTGGCAAAGAGCAAAACTATTGAATTGAATTATATGGCAGAAGTTTGCATTCTAAGCTATGGTAGAGTTTTTACCAATAAACTAATCTTTAATATATTAATATAAGGAGAATATCGAAGTAGACCACATCCAAAATGGGTCCCTTTCCGAGAATAAACTAATCTAGTTTTATTGCTTTCAAATTCTTTTGGGTCAACTTTCATTCTACATTATTTTTCTAGGTTATTTGTTGGTCATTCAGGAAGGAGGGCATGAGTCTCTACGAAATGCGTATTATGTAAATAAAGTAGCAACGCATTTAAAGCATATTTTTCAAATAAAGCATTTTTGCCAGTGTTTCTGCACACGTATGCATCCGTGCATTGTCTTGAATGCAGCAAGTATCACGCGGATAGTACGAACTTTCATTCTCCGATTGTTCAACATCATTTCAAAGATTTGTTACACTATTCGTAGCGTCACGACTTCTTTTGTGCAACAAAAATGTTTGGCTATAATAATCCCAGTTTTGATTTTTCATTAATAGCGTGATATTAACCCAATTTATAAATTCACTGAAACTGATTACTACGGGAAGGCTAGTCTTGATGGCAATTTCGCTAAGTGCTCCATTTAGCATCATTAGGAAACCTTAAAGTAAATTTTAGATGAGCTAAAATTACTCTTGTGTTGAAAAATTTTATTTGACTAAATAAGAATTGAGTGAAAATAATTTAACAACAAGCAAGCTCAAATAAAGCAATAATAACCCACAGGTTTTGGTTTCAGAGATATTTTGTAATCAGCACAATATATTTGCCTTTTTCCATATTCGTTAAAAAAAAGAGTTGCTCTGCTTTCAATGGCTGTTAAAAACAAACTAATCGATGAAGCTTGTTGAAAATTCGTTAGTGGTCCTCCAACAGACAGTACTTAACGGTAGTAATATTGTATTGAAAGATACTAGGCTGAAAATACAATAGTACTGGATGTGATCAAACTAGCCTTGCTGTATTAAAGAATTCAAAATCAGAATTAAAAATTTGATAGTAGGTCCCGGTAATAGATAACAGTTAATTAAAGGTTACTGTGCCGGATATACAAAGGTCACAGAATTATCAAACTGCCCTCGTACAACGAGAGTGTTCCGTTGACTATTCGTTAATGGTTTAATCGCTTTGTTGTTCGATTGGCTTATCTTTTACATTATTTAACGTTCATTTGACATTATTTTAATAAATTAATTGTGACAGTGGTGTAAAACTGATAGCTTTCCATAGCAAAAATCAGTTAATTTCGTCTGTTAGCGGTATCAAAAAAATTGCCTTCTCTTTGAATTTTTTAATAAATAAAAATAGATTTTAGATAAGTACTCTTTGCGATTATAATGATACACTTTCATGATTGCCAAATTTTATTAATTGAGAAATTAAGTTAAAAAAATACCTGAATAGCTTAACTAAATAGGTAATTATTTAAAAGCAAGTTTAAGAATTTTTGAATCAACTTATTAATTAAAGTGGAAAATAGTAGTTTCATTACAATATTTTACGTTACAATACTGATTTCTTTAGTCTCACGAATTGTTAAATCATTATTCAAGTCTTTTTACAAAAAATGCTTAGTTTAAAACCATCAAATTAACATATTTTTAATAAAAGTTTTTTGCTGGAATTCAGATAAATATAACCTTTTTTCTGGAAAAATAATTATTCACACAATATTCTTTCTCTCCTTCAGTTATAAAAAAACATAAGTGTACGGTTCAACCAAACCTCGAAAAACTTCTGATTTGCGCTTATTAGTATGGCAATGAAGTCTTCTAGCAATGCAATCTTTATTTTATCAATCGTGACAAAACTTCCTTTTATTTATATTTTCAGTAATAGAAACAGAAAAAGGTCGCAGAGCGAATAGTACAGCAAATATGGTAGCAAGACCACCGTGTTAGTTTTGACAAAAAATCAAAAACAAAATTGGTTTTTCAAAAATGTATTGTTTTATTCTTAATTGATTTGACATCCCTCTGTTAAGCACCATGCAATTTTAAATAAAGAACACAGTTAGAAGAGGCCGGCAGTGTTCCCTAAAGAGGTGGTTGTCTTAATTATAAAACTTTTATTTTATTCAAACTGTACCTTTAAAATGACAAAGTCAATAATATAATTAAATTAGATCAGATAGATATAGCTAAGCACTCTAGAGCACATTATATTGAAAGAGCAGATAATATTGAAACTTCACCTAATTATTTGAATTATATTTCTTTTTTAAAAAATTGATCTCCTTAAAACATTAATTTTACTTATAAAAATTAATAAAATTGTGTTTAAATTACTTAAGGAATTAATAAAGTCATAAAATAAGTACGAATATTTTGTGGTTTTATTTTTAACCATCAAATTTAATTATTTGGCTTAATAAAAATTGTTTGGTTAACCAAAGAAGATAAAATAACTTTTTGATACCTAACTTTACATTTATTATGACTTTATATTACATAAGATTGCCATTAAGAGTTTTTAATTTTGCTTTGAAACTTTTTTGCAACATAAGGCTACTAATGTTTTAAAGTAGTTTATCTTAAGTGGTTGTTGGACATTAAGTTGCTATTCAATTTAATAACCTGAGAAATTCACAATAAAATTAAATGAACCAAAGTGAAACTTAAAAACGTAAAAAATAAACGAAAATTGTGCGATAATTGATAAAAGTTAAATTTTGTTATATTGCTGTTGCTCGCTGTTGACAAGGTAAAATTTTTCGACCAAGATCTAATTCACGACAACTTTGCTTTAAAAACATGTTTTAAAAATACATTATTGTATTTTTATCTGCAACGTATTTTTATCCTGCATCTGATACCACCAAAAAATTGTAATGCCATTAATGCCATAATCCTTATGTAAAAACCAGATTACAAAAAATAATTGTTTTATATGCATATACATATGTATTTATAAGCCTGCAGTCAAGCATGGCAACTCTATCTGAGGAACACTTTATCACTAGGCTCCACCCAATCTTGAGTGAGTAGCTATCGATTCGTTTTCAAAAGAAAACACAAAATTAGTGAACGAACCAACAGATTAGGAAATTAGTTAAGATCGAAGGTAGTACAATGGGTGAACTCACTAAAGCTGAAAAGGTGGTCTGAAGTACTACATGTAGACAGGCTAAAATGGTGATCCTTGGCAGGCGTTCGGTAAGGTTCTGAGATATAATAGTGCGTTAGTGACAGGTCATGGAAACTTCAAGTTTAATCATCTAGCCACTTCGAAAGTCTTAAAGCACATATCTCAATAAAAGTGAGGTTGCCGAAAATCACAAATGGCTTACCTATAATCATTGGGGATGGAGGGGGTCGAAAAAGGGTCCCATTATGGAAGTGGTCTGTTTCGATATCTCCCTATATTAATAATAAAAATTTACTAAAAATTATCTGTAAGTAAATATGAAATTATTCCGCGCTTCTAATAGATGTTTTTAAAGGTATGGTAAACTTACCCAATTCTATAATCTGTTCTTATCTATATAGTCGAAAATGGATACTTAAGGAAGGAAGTATTTAAAATTTACTAAATAATTTTTTTTTTTAGTTCTTTTGATGTGCCATCTAGCACCCGCATTCGCATATCGAGATTTACTGATAACACTTTCTATTCTAAAAGTTAGCAAATTCCTCCAGGTATCATACCTATATTATTAGGGCCATATATGCCATTTAAAAAAGTTGTTAAATGAATTAAATGTATACCGAATGAAGTAAATGCCATTTTATACTGCGTCGAGAGTCATACTGTTATACACTGATAAATATCCAAATAATTGTTTAACTCTTGCAGGGAAAATATCCTGGTATACATTTCGAATGGAACTTAAGCTGGAAAAGAATCTACTGGAAGCAAATTTAATCTAAACTATTTTTTAAAGCAATAAAAATAAACTGGACAATTTATGGAAACTTTCCCCATAGCTTAGATACCCAACTTTTAGTTTTTAATTTAATTTATTTTAATTTAATTCAGTTCAGTTCAATAATATTATGGAATACAGCCAAAGAAAGATCCTATAAATGATCATAGCCGTTCCGAGGTATATTAAAAATTCAAATACTTACAAAGATCTGAATGTGCCATTAAGAACGAATCTGTATAGTTTGAACACCAGAGAGACAAAGCAAACAAAATGATAACAGCAACCGGCTATAGACAGCCTGGAGTTACATAAGTATAATTTTTAAACTGCAAGCTTATTGTTAGCTCAATATTAGTTGAAGACGCAATTAAGTAAGAACGAACATAAGTTAATCTACGAATTGTTAACGTTTTTTTTAAGTTTTCTTTAGCCTAAAATCAATAAGATTCAGAAAATAATCGCGTAAACCATTTATAATTACAAAAAATTGGTATAAAACTAATTTGAAAAAAGCTTAAAAGGGTCGTTAAGGAAATCAGATCGGTTACCGATTTTTTTAAAATATATGAATTAAATCTTATGGCAGTCAACCACTATTACCAAATTAAATTAAATTAAATTGCTTCTTTTTACTATGATGTATTTAAAAATAAAAATATATCTAGAAAGATAAGGTATGGCATGAAGGGCTAATATATAAGCTAAAACTGAATTTGCCCGTAAACCTATATAAGCTGCTAGATAGTTATTTAACCGAACGAAACTTTATTGTGAAAGAAGGAGATTTGTTGAGCTCACCCTAGCCAATCGAAGCCGGAGTTTCCCAAGGTAGTATATTGGGGCCCTTTTTATACTTATTGTATACTTCAGACTTGCCAACTAGTAACCGAGTTCACACATCGACATATGCTGACGACACAGCTTTTTTGAGCATTCACGAAAGACCCGAAGTAGCATCACGATATTTACAAGACCACATATCCAATTTAGAAAAATGGTTGAAGAAATGGAGAATAAAAGTGAATGAACAAAAATGTACTCACATAACTTTCACACTGCGTAGAGAATCTTGCCCCCCTATTCGGATAAATAATCAAACGATACCCCAGCTTTCAGACGTCAAATATCTCGGCATACATCTTGACCGGCGCCTTACATGGAAACGGCACATAGAAACAAAGTTAACATAAATGCAGTTAAAAGCAGTCCAACTAAACTGGCTTATTGGCAGAAATTCTACTCTAGCTTTAGATTGCAAACTTTTATTATACAAGTCAATTCTAAAACCAATATGGTGTTATGGCATTCAATTATGGGGCACTGCCTCAGCTACCAACGTAGAAAAAATTTAAACGCGCCAAAACAAGATTCTTCGTATAATTACATCTGCTCCTTGGTATATAAAAACTCGAACATCCATAAAGATCTTAACGTGCCAACAGTTAAAGCGGAAATAGCGAAACTTGCCATAAGTTATTTAAAGAAGCTTGAAACTCATCCTAATCTACTGGCTCGTAACATACTAAATGAACCTTGTTACATTCGACTAAGAAGGAGGGACACTGCTTCTCTCATCCGACATCAGAGGGATAACCCGCAAATTACAGTAACCCTGAAACATACATTTTTTTTGTCCAATACTTGTTGGTGTTAACATGTATATTTTTATTTTTAGACATAAGATATTGATAGTTCAATTATATTGAAGATACAATAAATAAAAAATTGGGAAAAAAAAATCTAGAAAGAAGTGTTTAAAACAACCGGTGGTTCAATAGAAGAAAACTATATATATATATATATATATATATATATATATATATATATATATATTTTTTTTTTTTTATAAAAAAATATTAATTAAAAAATAATAAAATTAATGGAAATCCAAAAACAGGGAAAATAAATTAAAAGCTTTGATTCACAGATCGAACTCAAGACCGATAATATCTAATATAATATCGTAGATATATTGTCCTATTTCTATTCACAAGCAACATTAACACTTTTTTAATAACTTAATTCCATATATAAGCTGACCGAAATTAATTTTAGATTTTATTTTGCTTCTTATCAACCTTTAACTTTTAATATCAATTCAAAATAAATAACCTTAAAAATGTTATAATATTTATTTCTTTATTATTACTGCATTTCTAATCTGTTTGCTCTTTAGTCAGAGTTCAATGACCTGTTTTCCTTTGAAAGTTTTAATTTATTGTATAAACTTATCTTTTACAATTTCACCCCTTTGTTCTTGTTATAACGCTTTTGTTAGACAAAAATAAAAAAAAAATATATATTTAATTAATTTGATTTTATTTCTAAATTCCACTTAAGTATTATATACAAAACTCTTACAGAAAGAATGGAGGAAAAAGTTTTATTTTTTTTTTTTGTTGCTTTCACTGTCACACTTCAAATACTTCACTTAACCTAGCTAAACTTAGTGGTGACTTTAAAAAAAGACATAAAAAAGTCGAAGCAAAACAAGTACGTATTGTTTGCAAGAAAAGTTGATCAAGACCGCCCTTACAATATTACTACATTATTTTTAACTTTGCTCTTGAATGTTAAGAAATATGATTATTCCTTAACATTCATAAACTTCTATAATTAGTTTTGAAAGAAACGAAATCTAAAGCTGGATTACTTTTTTGCGAATGATCACTCAAAACTTCTATCTCAATAATAGCATCATCATGTTGGATAAAGCGCTGAAGTATTTTAAGGAGCCATAAAATTTAAGGGTTTTTGCTTTTTCATGATAAATTTTATATTAGTATTAGATGTATAAGAAAATTATTTTCTTATATGTAAGGTGTGTTAACAAGGTAATAAATTTCCCTACAAAACAAGTTTATTATACATACTGAGACGTTATTTCTTTTGCGAAAAAGGTCTTTATGAAACATCAATGTAGATCTCTGAATAATAGGCGGGTTTTTATATGAGAGGTTTTATTACAGCTATTATTGCTTTTCTAGAGTATTTCCTATTTAAACAAATTTAAATTAGATTAATTTGCTTTAGATTCAACCACATTTTACCACCTGTTCTGTTAAAGGAAAGGAAAGACTTGTACTTGGACTTGGATACAAAAATCAACACAAACTAATATACCTGTAGGAATTATGGTTGTGTTAAATGTAAACAGTTAACTATATTTTTATTCACTTTTAAAATCCCTGTGAGAAAATTATGTCATTAATTTAGTTTCATTTATCTGTACCATCAAATTTATTTATTATCTGTAAATTATAGGTTGTAAATAAAATAAATGAGAAAAAAAATTAATCTATACATAAATAAAATATTAACTCATTTCCACCGGTCTGTCTGTCTGCTTTTTTTTTGTGTTGCATTACATAAAAACTACTGGATGGATTTTAACAAAGGATGTACCTTAGCATCCTTATTCCAATATATGATACTATATTTCCGCAAAACCATTTTATTAATAATTTTCTAAAAGCAAAATAAATTTTAAGTAGAAATTTATAAATACAAATATGTAAGTAATATATAAATACATGTATGTTGTTTATAATATTTGCAATTAGGTTTAAAAAAATTTGTTTAATTTCCTTAAAAAACACCCCTGCGTATCATTGATATCGTATATAGGTTACACAATAGAGCATACGCACTGTTGTTACCAGGCGTACGGTTGATGATTAATAATTTTTTCAGCGAAAATAAGCAGGCATATACACCTAATTCTGTTTTTACACGGTAGATTGGTTCCAGAAAAATCCGTGTAAAAACAGACATTGATCATATACAAAAATAGGTGATTGGTTCCTTATCTCTAAAACCTATTAAAATTAGTGAAAAACGATAATTTTTTTAAGAACAAGAAATCATGTTTTTTTTTACACATACTATATGCATGTACATATAATGTGTATTTGCAACGTTTCTTTGCATCTTTAGTGTATGATGAATACTTAGTAGATAGTTTCGTTTCAGAAACCAACGATTGCTTAATTGAATATTTGGTATAAAAATATTTCGCTAAATTAAAATTTTACAAATAAAATCTAAGCCCAAATAAAGCTCAAATGGATTAAAATCGTGTAACAAAAAATATTTTTTTTATTATCAAACCGTGTTAAATGAAAACCGTGTAAAAAAAAGACCGTGTAAAAACAGAATTGGGTGTATTGCTTTTTGGCATATCCTTTAAAATTGTTTGCTAATCCATCTTTGATTTCTTTCTACCTTTTCTTTTTGTGACATTTTATTTTGCCTTCATATTATCTTCTATTTATCCAGAGGTGATAGGTGAGGGGAGTTTCTTCTGATGGATTGTCTGGAGGGGGCTGAAGCCACTTAATTTATAAAACCCGAAAAACGATGGTAAATATTTTTTCGTCCTCTGCCAGGGATCGAAACTGGTATGCTTCGTTTTGTAGGCACGCTCTTAGCCACTACACCAAATGTATATGTTTTAACAAACAGTTTCTATGTTGATTTCTATAAATTAAATAACAAGAAAGCTAATATAATCCAGAAGATAACCTTATTAAAAATAATAAAAAGTTGATTTACACATGATCATATAGGAAACTACCGAAATCAATCAGGAAAACCTTTTTGAAAAAATCAATCAATTATACAAATCATAAGAAAACCTAATAGAATCAAAAAGTTTTACTCTATGGATTGTTTTTTTGTGTCAAAAATGAGTAAAAAATTGTGAATAACAACTTTTCTTATTGATTTAATGGGAGTTCTTTAATTATAAAATTAAAAAGATGTACCACATGAATTTTTTTATTTTTTTTCTTTTCTTTCTGCTGGCATAAAAACATTTCATAGCGAAAATCTTCTTGATTCTATTAGGCATTTTTGGCTCTGTGAAGGATATCTTCTTGATTATATTAGTTGGCTTGTTAAATCATTTTCATAAATCAACATAGAGACTGGTTTTAAGAAAATTAAATGCAAAATATACCTAAGCTTTATAATGTCATTATTTTGTAAAAATATAAAATAGTTTTTCGGTATATAATTTTCATTCATTGAAGACGTCACATGATTTCCCAAAAGCCCTAAATTACATTTAAAAATATAAAAAATAAGACAGCCTAATAAAATCAAAGAAGAAAACCTTTTCGTAAAAACAAAAGATATCCTAATAAAAACCCTGAGTTTCTATCTTGATTGTTTTAAAAAGGTTTTCTTTTTTAAAATAATAAGACTTTCTTCTAAAAAACAAAAAAACATAGAAGATATCTTATACAATTTGTTCTATTTTATTAGGTATTTAGAGATTGTTTTTTCTGTGTGTGAGTATAGTCTTTTTTATGAGTTAAAAAAACGCAAAATTTTTTAGAATTTCATCATTTCTAAGGCATAGCAACTAGTTAAGCGTTACGGGCTTGCTTAATAGCTAAGTGAATTTCTGGCTCAGTTTCCTATTGGTATCGCAACTTTTATTCTAATGTTCCTTCATAAGTTCATGTGCTCAATAATGTTCCATCTTTACATTGGCAATCGTTGTAGCAAGAGATTGTTTTCTTTCTTCTTCCTACAGATTCCCATTGAATTTCTATTCCTTGTAACTATAAGCAGCTTTTTAATGCACGTGTGCATGACGTTGTTTTTGTTTTTGTGTGAATTTCTTACGCATAAAACCTTACCAAGATCTTATATGTATATGTATGTACTTAGGTTTTCTTTAACACTTTTCAATATACCAAGTTGGTATTACAAACTCATACAAATCTACACACAAACAATAACAATAAAGTTTAAATTAAATGAAAACTTTTTCAATTACATTTCAAAAAACAGCAGCAAAGAACTGAACGTTCGCCAAAGAGGGAAAGAGCAAAGATATTGGAATAAAAGAACTTCAAACCTAAAAATCACATTGTAAGAAATATTACGCAAAGAAATTAAAGCGGGAAAACGAACAAGAAAAAAAAACAAAGAATAAAAAAAAAATAATTTAAACACATCATGTTCATTCTGCATGTTTGAAAACACAGGCTGAGATGGAAAATTCTATTGTTTATTTTTAATGTTTTTCGTGTCATTCAAATTATAAGAAAATTATTGTTTTAGTAAATCTCTACATCAATCTGTTAGAAACTATTTCCACTATATATTTAGGGTTGAAATGCTTGCAAAACGAAAGTTGTTTTGGAAGTTGAAAACAAAATTAATTGTTTTTTATTTTAAATTGATTTTAATATAGAACAATGCTGTATTTATTATCGCGGTTAACTAAAACAAATGTGATACTTTTAGTAACAATTAGTACTTCGTGCTTAGGCATTATGGACAGGAATTTTTAACCTGCTTTACAAATTTTTTTCAAAAACAAAACTAGAGTATGTATTGTACCAATTTGTATAGTGTTCAATAACAACTAAATTACCTTTTAATAGAAATAAAAGCTAAGTTCGTAGCATTTTTTTCTGTAGAAGCTACAATATTTTGAAAAAAATAGTTTTAATAATTTTATTTTAATTATTATTTATTAACAGTAATATCACATATTTATTACATTTCTATTTAATTAAAGTTTTTACCACACGCTCGAATTATCAACAAAGTTTTACATCGCTAAATTGTATTAAAACAAATTAAAAAAATGTAATTAATTTTTTCGTAGTTATAAATAAGAACAAATTATTTCGCTACTTATTTTTTTATTTTTATGTTATTACTACGATTATACGAGTATTTATATATTTTATTCCTTTTACAACGAATAAAAAGTAAAACAGAAAAAAATTATTAAAAATGCATCATCTACCACAGTTTTGTGGTTCATATGTTAAAACACAAAAAAGCAACGATAGCAAGAGTAAAACAAAAAATGAGCTGTGAGAAAAATTAGGTCAGTTCACAATGATGCGTTTTTATTTCTCATTATTTACATAATAATCCTATTTCTGAAAAGAAAAAAACACAAAAATAAAACACATCAATCTTCAGTTATTATACGAAAACTTTTACGAAAAAAGTGTAACCACTATTTTTGGAAATTTTTATTCAACCTTACATAACAAGTATAATATCAAATTACAATTTATAATACACAAAACACGATAGCCCAATTAACAAATTTGTGCGTTTGAGTTTTCAAATTCATGGAATAGTAAAAAATTCTCATAAATCGTCAAGGATTTTTTTACATCTTGCAGCACTTGTTGCACTAAATTCACAGCTGAATGGTAAAGAAAAATATCATACTGAAATTTTACCTGCTAAGAAGCTTTAACTTATAATTAGTGAATTCTTTAGTCGACAAAAACTGATGGAGAAATTATTTTCAACGAGGAAATAAAAGTTGCATTCAAAAGGAAAAGTATTGCATTGACAGTTCAGACAATAGAAACACAAAAATACTGGAAGTTATAAAACTATCGGGTGATTTTTTAGCAACATTGTTTTCGGAAGCTCAGCTGTCTATAATTTAACCATGAATCGACATACAAATGAACAATGCTCGGTTTAGAAACTGGTCAGTTTGGGCGACTTTCTGAATAGGTACGGTCTTCGTCTTTGAAAAAGGCAGAAACGTTCCTATAATTGGCGAGCGCCACCATGCGACGAATAAAATTTTCTTTTTTCCCAAAATGCAAGAGCTGGACTTGGCTGATATGTGGTTTTAACAAGACGGAGCCACAGGCAATACATACGCGAAACAATGGCTCAATTGAGAGGGAAGTTCGGTGAACAATTTATTTCAAGTTTAGTGCCAGTCAAATAACCACCTAGATCGTGCGATTTAACTCCTTTAGACTATTTTTTATGGGGCTATGAAAAGTTACCGAATTATTATGTCCATCTGGGTCCTTTTTTAATTATTTTTACTTTTTTTATATTTTTTGATGTTCATATATATCTTTTGTTAAAAAAAAGTTCATACTTTTTATTTATTTTTATATTATCAGCTAACTGCTGCTGTTTGCAATGTACTGTTGCACAGTGGTTTAAAAAATATTTCACTTTGTAAATAATTCGGTAGCTCCTGATAGGGTAAAGGGGATCATATTGGTAAGCCTCCAGTCTTGGGTACCTCAAGCATAATTTGTTTTAATATCATAAAATGTGTAGTTATAACTTAGATGTGAATATTTTTTAAATGTAGGAAGTCCTTAAAAATATCCCAAAAAAAAATTGCTTATATATCTCAGTTATCTCTCTTCTCTCTGATTTACTTCTGTGAAATTTCATTCAGGTATCTTTAGTAGTTAATGAGCTACGGAACTATTTTCAAAATAAAATGTTTTTAAACCAATAAATAAATCTATGGTTTTAAGTGCTGCATATTTAAAAAAGTGTAGTAGGCGAATGCTAAACCAAGAGTGATTGTAGAGAAACCAATGCACCCACAAGGAGTGACTTTTTAATGCGGTTTATGGGCTGGCGGGATCATCGGGATGTATTTTTCACAAAATGAGGCTGGTCAGGCAGTTACTGTGAGTGGTGTTCATGAGATGAGATAATTCGCAATATTAACGGCATAGAACCTCAATTATGCCTCATCGTCATCAAAAATTTGGAGAATCGGATGGAGGAGTGGCGCCGAAGTCGCCATTTGCCCGATATTTTATTCCATATATAATTGAACCTTATCAATATTATAACAATAAAGAGAAATGACAATAATTTCCTAAATAATTTGTGTTTTATTCAAAATCAACATCGGCTCTTAAAATTTAACCACCCTTTAGAACTTAATGATAAATTGCTACAAAAAAACAACCTGTTTAAAATAAAAAGTGGTTAAGCATTTTTCGTCAAATATTTGTCTAGTCTGAAGTAAACTTCAGTATTTCATTAACGCAGCAAGGGTGAGGAAGTAAAATATATTAAAAAAATTAAATTACCCATTGTACAATACACTTTTTAACTTTTAGGAAATTATTTCTTGCGCACATTTTTTTATAAATTTGTCTGTTTGTCTGTGTTCGCATCATGTAAAAACTACTCGATAAATATTAATAAAATTTTATGGGTAGGTATCTAAGTATCTCGGTTCAAATATACAATATCTTTTTCCTGTGAAAATATCTTATTTCTAAGAGATCACAGAAAAAATGTGGTGATAGTACGCAATTTTACCGATTCAATGGTACTGCAAACTTAGCAGCACCTTTTATTTTTGTCAGCGAGAACTTTCAAAACAATATTAACAAAACTCTACGAAAATTTTAGAATTTTATATCAATTTTAGAATATAATATAAGATAATAATAAGATGTTTCGGAGTAATTACCCAACGATAGGAACCTTTACATAAAGTAAATACATAACACATATTAAGCTGTCATCGCAAAAAGTTCCATATCGTCCAACACGTCGCTATCTCCCTCTCAGTTAAAGTATTTGCAACAAGCTATGCGAAATTTGGTCCGTTTCTAAGATGTTGCACTGATTTCAATAGCCTTTATTATGGTATTAAACTTTCTATCAGTAATAATGTAATTAAGCGAAATAAAATGTTTGCTTTAAATAATTAAAGTATGTTTCTTATGTTTGTAAACTTGTACATTATATTAATAGCCTGTAAGGATTATAATCCATAGGCCTGATAATAATAATTAATTGTATTCTAATATAAATCATATATGTATAAATTTGGTGTGAATTTCGTTTAAAGCAAAATCGAACGAATATTTTAAAGACACTGACGAAGTGGCGGGCACAGGTAGTTATAAAAATATTCAATTTTTCAAATTATACTATATTATGTATAATATTCCTATTACGCTCTTACACAATTTTATTCTATTCATTATTTTAAGTATACTCTACTATTGGTTTTTTGTTTTTGCAACTGGTTAAAATTTATAAAATATTAAATTTATACATTTTAACAAGAAATATTTTTATAAATAGCCGATCCAAATAATTCACAGAATACAAATATACATCAAAAAAAGAGGCATCAATTCGTTTCTTTTTATTTTTGTTACTTTATAAACTGATTTTTATTTTTAGAGTTCCGTACCCAAAGGGTAAAAACGAGACCCTACTGTTTTCGCTACAATGTGTGTCCGTCCGTTTGTCAGCGCCTTTTATCTCTGGAACCATAATAGGTAGACTCTTGACATTTTCATAGAACTTATAACTTATTTCGGAAATGTTGTCTTCCAAAGCTGGAATAGTTGCTGGCTTATTTCTGTAGACTTTAGACTTGACGTAGCCCCACAAAAAATAGTCTAAAGGCGTCAAATCGCATGATCTTGGTGGCCAACTTACCGGTCCATTTCTTGAGATGAATTGTTCTCCGAAGTTTTCCCTCAAAATGGCCATAGAATCGCGAGCTGTGTGGCATGTAGCGCCACACAGCTCGCCACATGTCAACCAAGTTCAGTTGTTCCATTTTTGGCAACAAAAAGTTTGTTAGCATCGAACGATAGCGATCGCCATTCACCGTAACGTTGCGTCCAACAGCATCTTTGAAAAAATACGGTCCAATGATTCCACCAGCGTACAAACCACACCAAACAGTGCATTTTTCGGGATACATGGGCAGTTCTTGAACGGCTTCTGGTTGCTCTTCACTCCAAATGCGGCAATTTTGCTTATTTACGTAGCCATTCAACCAGAAATGAGCCTCATCGCTGAACAAAATTTGTCACATTTGAACATTTCGAACCGAACACTGATTTTGGTAATAAAATTCAATGATTTGCAAGCGTTGCTCGTTAGTAAGTCTATTCATGATGAAATGTCAAAGCATACTGAGCATCTTTCTCTTTGGCACCATGTCTGAAATCTCACGTGATCTGTCAAATACTAATGCATGAAAATCCTAACCTCAAAAAAATCACCCATTAGATCTATTGCCGCTATAGCAGCAAATACTAAAACTTATAGAGTGTCCCGATAGAGACGTGTTATTCACGTATATGCGTTTATTTCTTGAACTGTAGGAGGTATACACTAAGTATAAAGTATAAATTTACAAATAGTAATTAAAACTTTGTTCGCTATATAAATAAGTATCAAAAAATAAACTTATAAATTAAAGGGTGTTCCGATAGTGACGTGATTTGCATATATGTATATGGTCTAAGTTTAGAACCATAATAGGTGGACTCTTGAAATTTTTGCAGAAGGTGTATAACTCTGGCCGCTATATCAATAAATACTAAAGCTTATAGGATGTTCCGAAAGTGATGTGTTATTTGCATTTATGTCTTTATTGAGCTGTATATATATAATTATAATTTGCAAATTTGACGTGATTTGCATGAATATGATCTAATTTTTTACCCATAATAGGTAGACTATTGAAATGTTCACAGGTAGTACATTACTATGACCCCTATAAAAAAAACAGTAAAAACGAAAGGGTTTTCCGACATTGACGTGATTTGTATGTATATCGCCTAATTTTTTGAACCGCAATAGATAGACTCTTGAAGAAATTTTTACAGAAGTTGTGTTGTCACGACACATATAAAAATTACTAAAAAATTAAAGGGTGTTCTGTCAGTGAAATGTTTTTCACGACTATTATGTTATTATTTGAACTGCCATAGGAAGTCTGCTGATATTTTTATAGTAAGTGTATGGCCTCTATAACAACGATTACTAAAATTAAGAGGGTGATCCCATAGTGATGCAATTTTCGCGAATATCGCTTTAATTTTTTAAAAGTGAATTTATACAGAGTGTGTAAATTTATGTATGTCTACTATAGCAAAAATATGAAGAAATAAAAATTGAACGGTTTTGTGAAAGTGACAAATATTTACGTATGTATGTAGCTTAATTTTTGAACCGGAATGAGTAGAAACTTTAAATATACGCAGATATGTAAAAAATTTGTTATTTATACCAAGAAGAAAAATTATAGGGTATTTAAGAAATGAGACGATTTTGAATATAGAATCTTATATTTATACAGTGATAGGCTGACACTTAAAATTTATGCAGAATATATTATACAATATCTACTGTAACGAAACTAATTTTATTAATAATAAAATAAAATCGCCTGCTCTTTCAAACGTTATAAGCAGACCCTTGATATTTACACAGGGTATTGAGTACTATGCTGTAGTATAAAAAATAAGTAAAAATTAAAGGGTGCCCCATAAGACATGACATATGCTTAGAGATGGGAATATATTGATGGGCAAAATGTATAAAATATAAAAATTAATTTAAAGCATGTATAATAACACAAAAAAACTTAACTCAAAAATTACGCCATAGATGATTTGAATTGTTGAAATTATGTTAAAGGCAAATGTAAACAAAATTTAAATAATTAATTAAATACGGGTAATATTTTTGGGCTACTTTAATATTACTTTCTCCTAGAAAACGATCGATTACGTCGATCAAAGCAAATTTGTTATTTCAAATGTCTCTCTCATTAGGCGTATACATTATTTTATCAAGTTTTATTTTATAAAGTTGATTTTAAATCGCCAAACTTATCTTTACCGATCTACTAACTAAAAATAAGAAGCTTTCCAAGTCGGTTATTATTCAAGTTATAATATTCTTTTTATTTGAAATGTATATTTAAAAAAACCCCTAGTAAAATAGTTAAACAATGTTAATAAAAAGTATGATTCAAGTAGCACATTTGTTATCAATTATATTCACATTTTTCAAATACGTACTCGTATATGTGAGCATCTGTTAATAATTACAACTTAATTAGTTGTTAATTAAAATAAAAAGGAAAAAACTTCTATGATAAATACACAACAGGTACTCTATTTGCATAATGTATTCTGTGATTGAAGCTAATTAGAAAAAATATACCAGTTAGGTAATGGGAGAAAATGTGAGTTATATATTTATTTAATTTTGTATCATTTATGAATATATTGTAATAAATATTTTTATACGGTTGATACTTTATTATATCCTTTTTGTTATAAAATAAAGAAAAACAATATTTTAACCTATTTTTTCTTAAATATTTTCCATATAAACATTGAAAGTTCAGTTAATTTTCAAAAAAATCTACCTGCAATCGTGTATCGTTTTCTTTGATTCGATTTGAAATTGTAACTGCGTTATGCTCTTTATTTATTTTTCCAAAATAGATTTTTTTTTGGATTTTTGCTTATTTTCATTATTATGATTTTTTTGACAGAAAATAGTTATAGCACTACCTTTAATATTTAATTTAATATTTATAAAATTTAGGCAAAAACTATTAAGTAAATTGTTACGTTATATTGACATTATAATTTATACTAGATATCATTGGTGCGCTTTGCTGCCCCTTTTTAATAAAATAAAATAAACACTTGGAAGAAGAAGTATGGCCATGCTTAAACACGAAAACGCACGTGTTTCTCTTAAAATTTACTTGTGTTTTCGACTTGCAGCTAAGAGAATAACCATATAAGTCTTTTACCATATAAGTCCTTTTACGGACGTAAAAGGGATTACAAAAAACTTGTTTGTCTATTAATTATATAGATAGATACCAAAATGGTGTAACAAGCAGAACGATTTTAAATTATATATGGTTATGCCATTGATAGATTTTTTCAGCTCGTAATCTCGTCTATAAATCAGCGCCTCAAAATAAGTATAAAAATCATAGCAGCTTCAAAGAAATGTTTTTAAGAGTAATTGTTAGCAGAAAAAATTGTTAATAATTTACTTATCTGTACGCATTTTTTATTAAAATTTTAAATGAAAAAAATTAAGAAAATTTTTTTGGTTTTTATTCGTTGTTTTCTTAGAGCGCTTTACTTTTTTCAATACTTTCGGTATTGCTATGTACGATAAAACCAAAACCGAACTATGTACGATAAAACCATAAGTCAAATTAAAGTTTAAAGAATATATAGTTTAAAGAAGTTTATAAGAATATATAGTGCGATTTTCAAAAATTAAATAAAAAACAAACCATTTTTTAGTTTTATTTAAAAAAAAAACAAGATTTTATTTCCATAAAACTTATCACAAATATCTCGAATTTTTTGTATGAAACTTTAGAAAATAAGTAAAAAGGTAGTTTTTTATATTGAGCATGACAAGTCAAGAGCTTCTTCTTTATTCTTTCATGAACAAACAGCAAACATGAACAAGTTAAAAGGCCATGTTTTTGAACCCCAAATGATAAGACAGATGGGTAGTGCGGTAGTAAAGCTTCGGAAGCGCTTCTGGTGTTCTTGAGGCGAATTAGTTTGAAGCTAGCATTGCCAGGCAATTAATTATATGAATTTTTATTTGAACTATTTTTATATGAAAAAAAATTTATTTGGGTTGAAGTTCTTAATTATAAAGAGATAAAGAAAAATTAGACACCAGCAGAGCAGAAAGCATTTTTCTAGACAGCTACTTCCGTCATCAGTACTCTTCGTATCTATCTACTTGGTAGTTTCAATTGTTATTAATTTTCTACTTAAACAATCCTATCAAAGAAACAGAATATGAGAAATTTTAATTTTACGTTATATTTCATAGGAGATAGAGCTTTTTTGAAATTGTTTTTCACTTTTAAACACTATTTCTTTTTATATTATACTATACCAAGCAAACATTCTTCTTTATTTTTATTGTCTTTATATATTTTCTTTTATTTGAAAATGGTATATATCTGTCTTGCTATTAGTTAACCTTTGGTTCGCAATGAACAACAAATTAGAATTTTTTATTTTACAATGTATATTATTGATTATTAACACAATAGTGTTGAAGTTAAGTTAACAATGCCAAAGCCGTGCCCGCTCTGTGAAATTACACGATGTGAACGTAAACAAAAGCAGATAGACATACAGACGGATATGTGTTACTATTTTATTATATGAATAGATATAGATATCTCATCGTCCTCACTGTCTGGTCTTTCATATTCATTCAGCACAAGCTTGCATCACAACTTTTCATAATCTTCTTAATTGTTGGGAATCACTCTATTTCTTTGTTGAGGTTTTGTTTGGACCCCATTATAAATCTCACAAAAAGAAATTATTACTATAAAATATTTGAGGTGTTAAAAAACGTCACATTAAGTGCTTTGTTAGGCGTTTCGACTAACCGGCACACATACTTGTAGTCTGCTGAAAGGTTTGCAAGTCTGCGTACAACGAGTTCTAGTTGACGACTTGTGTTACATGTATACCCATAAAAATGTGAGAAGAGAGTAATGAAAAATCAAACAAACTAATATTATTGTTAGTCCAATCGACTAACAAAGCACTTCTAGGGTTAATAATGAATCATTTGATTCATGAACGACACAATTTGGAGTCTCATAAACAGTGGTAGAATTTCTATCTCTGTACCATCACCCGTATTTATATTTGTATATTTTATTATTATTTCAGATTTAAATGACCTTAATAATTCATTTATCTGAATTTTTAGAATTTGAGATTAAATTATTCTTAAGAAGTAATTATTTCTATTTTACATTCAGTCGTTTAATATTTAATATATGTAAACAATAGTTTTATAAAGTATTTTAAGTGCTGGGGTGTTTAAAGTTCTTTACAATTTTCTACTTTTAGTAACTATAACTATAATGTTGTAAGTTTGCTGAACGGTTAAATCGAGTGTCTTTATAAATTTCCAAGAAATGTTTAAAACTTGTAGGATTTCTTTGGCATATTTAAACAACGCCTCTTTGGTGTTTTTAAAATATTTGCGTTGTTTTAAAACAAAACAAATAAATGTTAAGTACATATTGTTTATAGCGATGAAAGGCTGAGATCAAAATAACAAATTGTACAGAATAATGAAAAGGGAACATACTTAACCATGACAAAAAACCAACTTATAACACTAGGAAACCTCATAACATAATACAAAACACAGCTTCAGCTTCAGAAGCATCATTATTATGATCACAAACATGCAGGAGATTGTGTGTGTTAAGTAAACAAAAATAAATAACACAACAAAAACAAATGCAGATGCAAAATCTACAACAACTACCACGAGGAAAACAGCCTCAGTTAGATACAGCAGTAGGAAAGAAGAATCCAGAATTAAAAAGAAAACACCTTGAAGCAAACACTTGACAGTTTAAAAAGGTGCTTAACCTGATGCCGGTGGCGACAGTAATGTTATAAAGTAAAAATAATTTACAAGAAATACAGCCACTGCGTACTTGTACATTAGGATGACTCCAAAGCACTGTAAATATAATATAACTATTTTTGATATTTGAAACATGAATAAAAATTAATTTCTCTTGAGCGTATAAAAAATTTTTAACTTGGTAATTATCAAATTCAATAAAATTGGTTCTTAGTAGCAACAAACTATTTCATTTTTCTTTCAAAAACATGAAATAAAACTGTTGTTTATCAATGGTTTTTGGCGATTTATCTTAACTTTGACATTTGGTTTTTACTTCTTTAGTTCTCATTTAGTCAATGAAGTTTTTTCTGAAAATTTTTTTGTGAAGATTTCCTGATTTTTAACATCCCGATTCCAATATACGTTTTTCCGCAAAAATATCTCATTTCCAAGAGAAAATGGAGAAAAAACAGTGACAGTACGCAATTTCCGGTTTAAAGGTACTGAGATTTTCGGTTTAAAACTGGGATATTTTAAAACGGTTGCGCACCTTTTGTATTTGAAGGTGGGATATTTCAAAAACTGGGATATTTTAAACACGGATGCTCACCTTTTATTTTTGAAAGTGGGATAATTTAAACAAAATTGCGCAACAGATGGCGCCAGTTGAATAAAATTTGACTTTTTACTTTGTGGACTTATATTGTTATTAAAATATTTTAAACTCCTCTTACAGAGCTTTAAACTGACTTTTAGAATTTTAGAATTTTTTATAGATTTTAGAATTTTATCCAGGGATGGTGACCTTTGTATAGAGTAAATAGATAAGCCATAACTAAAGCAGTATAAAAGTAAGAGTCTTACAATTGGTGTGAAATACTTCAAAAGCCAAATCGAGCAAAATATTGTCAGGATGCTCACGACGTGGCGGGCACAGCTTGTTAATTAATAAAATAAATTTGTGTTAAACATAAAAGTATTATTTTGTCATTTAAGCATAGACATGTTGGTTTAAAGGCACAAAAAAGAAAGTAAATTTCCTTATAAAATTTTAACACTCCTTTCATACATGAAACAGTTTTTATGAAATCCTGCAAAAATATTTACGAACATTTCAATTTAAACAGAATTTGTTTGTTGTAACGTTTATAGGAAAAATTATTCTAAATTCTGTGAGCCGTTTAATGTTTGTTCTGTGTATTTCTTTAGCTGTGTATTTATTTTAGCAACAATCAAATAAGTACGGAAATATAAGGCAAAGAGTTAAAAGGAATATAGCATTTCTGAAAGGGTAAAACAAAGGGAAAAAAGAAAGTAAATATTCCACATGCATTACGGAAGAACTCAATCACTTATTTAACAACATTAATCCCCAGGTTTTCAGTAAAGGATAATGCCTCTAAATGGTGTTAGAAGTGCAATACTATCTTTTGCACCATTGAAAGCGGGTAGAATGGATGAATGAATTTTCCCTGCCCTATTACAGTGGGGTAGAAACACCTTGCTTGAACGGATTAGGGAAATATTCATAGCCTGTCTAGCGACAAGTTATATCCCAGTGGCTTTGAGGGAAGCTAATGTAGTTTTTCTTCCCAAATCGGGTAAAAGGTATTGTACAGAAGCCAAGTCCTTCAGGTCAGTAAGCCTGACATCTTTTCTATTAATTGGCCGACTTCCTGAAAATCCACACGGTGACGGATAGGTCCTTGAATATATACCAACATGCTTATAGAGCAGGTAGATCTACTAATCGCGGAAAGAGAAATTCTCAATTGTGACGCTGCATTGTCCGTATTTATACCCCTAGTTAAAAAATGGATCAACGCTATACTTAGGTGGACACCTATAAATCTCAAAACTGGGCGTTCCAGAATCCAGGGTAGGATAGTCAGGGGTTGCCAGCAGGGAGTTTTGTCACCTCTTTTGTGGAATATCAGGGTTGATGGACTCTTCTGAAAACTGGACTCAATAGGCGTCCGTACTAATAACCATAAATGCTAGCAAATTAGACGCTATACTCTTCACTGGAAGGAGGAAGGGTATAGATGTTGGATCCTTGATACTTTCGGATCGGAAATCAGTTTGTCAAGGAAGGCAAAAAGGATCTTGCATCAGTGTAAACGAGTTTGTGGCCCTAAATGGGAAATCTCGCCAAAGGCTGCATTCTGGATTTGCACAATATTGGTGCAACCCATAATAACTTATGCATCTGTGGTTTGGTGGCCAAGAGCCTCTCAAATGGAAATCAGAGGATTGCTTGTATGAGTATATATGGCGCAATGTGTACTGCTCAAACACATGCAATTGAGAAAATTTTGGAATTCCTGCCGTTAGACTTAACCGCTAGGTCAACGGCTGCAATGTCAGCTTTGCATATGAAGAGCGATATTATTTGGCATCCCTTTGAGCCGAACATCGGGCATAAGAGCATTCTGGACCTTGTTAGTAAGGGAGAAGGCGTTATACTGTATGGAGAACGACATTATGGCAGGAGCAGGTGTATACTCAGCTGAGCTGAAGTTGTCTTGTAGTCTGCATTTGAGGAAGTACGTCTCTGTTTACCAGACAGAACTTCTTGGGCTACTGCATGCGTACCTGCTGGAATGTCAGGTTCAGGCAATAAAGGTTATCATTGCACTCTACAACCAGTCGGTTATGAAACGCATGAGGCAGGTGAAAGTGTACTCTAAACTACTGCTGGAATGTATTTAAAAACTTAACAGATGTGACTCGCTCAATGAGGTAACATTAATGTGGGTTAAGGGATACATAGACACACCTGGCAATGAATCGGAGGACCAACTTGCAAAATATGCTGTGAATTTTTTTGGACCAAAACCCAGAGTAGCGCTAAGTAATGGCAAAATGCAAGCTAAAATTCTAAATGGGTGAACTCACTAAACCTAAAAAATTGGAGGGAGGCCACTTCTTGTAGGCAGCCTTTAATAGTGCTCAAAGAGCCCATTGCAGGAAGGCCAGTAAGGTGTTCTGATATAATATAAGTACCTTAAGCTGGATAACTGCGTTGGTGACATATCATGGAAATTTTAAGTATCATCTAGCCAAGCTGGTAGAAACTTGTTAAATGTGTATGCCTGAGCCTTAAACAAATTCTAGCAATTACTAGAGACTGCATGATGAGAAAGAACGCCGACAGTTACTAGTCGATAGTATGAAATCAAAAGTCAAGACTAAAGGCTGGTTGTAGCACGTGACTTTTTGGCGCGTTATTCTTATTTTAGTCATAGTAAAAAAATTTAGTTTTTTATTGAAATCTTATTATCACCAAATTTGTACAAGTGTTAATTATGGAGTAAACATTTTTATGTATTTAAAAATGTGGTTTTGCCACATAAACAGTGTTTATAAGCTAAAGTTTGTATTATAAAAATTGTTTTCATATATAAAAATTTTCTTTACAACAAAATTTATGAACGATATTTTTTACTATTATTACTTATCTGTTGAAGTAAAAAAAGTATATTTTAATAGGTTGTTCTTCCCAGATATTATAGCAACGCATATTATGCCACTACTTACTATTAAAGCAAAACAAAGTCATATGTACTCGTATAATATGTGTGGTGGCAGTCTCTCAAAGATTTTGTTGGATATGTGTGTTTTTCTTTTAAAATAATCCGCAATATAAAGAAATATTTTAACTGAAAATGAACTATAAATTACTTAAATTATACCTCTTGCAAAACTAGTTTAAATCTCTTAACAACTAACTTTGTTATGGGCTAAAACCTCTTTATAGCAACTTGTTACTGTAAATGCTTTAACTACTCTTTACAATAACAAGAACTCTGAATTATAATTTTAATACAGCGATATCATAAATAATACAAAAACAAACAAAAAATAAAGTACGAAAGCCGGTAAGGTGTAGGCAAAAGT
Source organism: Phasia obesa (assembly GCA_949628195.1). Classification (NCBI taxonomy): domain Eukaryota; kingdom Metazoa; phylum Arthropoda; class Insecta; order Diptera; family Tachinidae; genus Phasia; species Phasia obesa. The sequence continues at coordinate 35,652,477 of OX451216.1, forward strand.
AAACTAAAAATATATATGAGTACATACATATCAGATTGAATTCGTGTGTCTTTTTAGACTTATTTAATTTATTCTTCTACCTTTTAAACATAATTTATTGTCCATGATATTTACGGGACTAACTCACAATTTATATAAACTTAATTATGAATAATATAAATAATATTATGTTTTGTTTTTCTATTCTATTTAATGGATTATAAATCGTATCCAGATTTGTGAAATTAGCATGATGTCTTAGTAGAGCAAGCAATCTCTTTTTTAAGGCTGTAACTTAGATACAAATATGTATGTGAAGTTATTAAACCCACCTTAACAAAAGTTTCTCGTTTTTCAAGCTGTATTCACACTGCTTGTACAAGTCATTTGGTATGTCAGGTTATCCATATGTAAAACTATATGCATAGTATGAACCTGCTGAAACATAACATGTGTTGTTTATATACTAGCTGTGCCCACACACCTTATGTGCGTCCTGACAATATTTTGTTCGATTTTTCTTTGAAAGTAATCCACACCAAATTTTAAGACTCTTACGTATTTACTTTATATAAAGGTATCCATCCCTGAATAAAATTTTAAAATTTATATATTCTAAAATTCTTAAAATTATTGTAAATTTCTGTAAAAGGTGTTAAAAATATTTTAATAAAAAAGTAAAAATACAAATCAAATACAAATTTTATTAAATTGTATATCGTCGCGATTATTCTTAAACCATGTAAGTGCCAAGAAGTTGTTTTTCAGAACACGAAAAAAACTTAAAAACTTCTTTAATATGGGTTTCAAAATATTTTTTTATTTACAAATCATGGTTGCGCGACTCTTGTTACTTACAATTAATTGTAGCCAAATCTGTCGCTTACGTGGTTTTTGCGCGAACAGCAAATTGCAAATTTCTGTATGTAAATAAACATTTATTTTTGTATTTATCAAAAAAAAAAACTTTTAACTTTACTAAAAATGCTCCGATTGGCCTGCAACTTTCATGATTTGTTTTAATCTTAAATACAAAAAATTTAGTGGTTGAGACTTTATCATTTCCAACTTGAAATATAAAAACCATTATATTTTGCATGCAAATGTCATTTGTATGGCGCTTACGAGGTTTTGAAAATGGATTTATTTATTTTTCATACAAACTTGTTAAGATGAGAATGTAGTCTGGTGGCAAATGTTATTTTCTACCATAAAAACCAAAAAAGTCAATTTCGAAAAAATGTCGCTTACGTGGTTTAAGAAGAAACGCGACGATATTTGGAAGTAAGTAATTCATATTTTGTCATTATAACACCATCTGTTGTTTTGAAGTCAGATATTATACTAAATTTTAAAATAGTGCCATACGTTGTGCAACCGTGTTTGAAGTATCCGCTTCCAAAAATAAAATAATACATGCCTTAAAGTACCTTTAAATCAGTCAAAAAATCGGCGTACTTTTACTGCTTTTTCTCTAGTTTCTCTAGAGAATAGAATATTTTTGCAGAGAAAAAGCATCATTTATTGGAATCGAGATACTCCATCTAGTAGGTTTTAAGTGATGCGAACGTAAATGTATATAGAGTACTTACATGTGTTAATTTTTTTATTTAAATCGTGCTTTATTTTGATGTGTAAAACTATACGGCAACAGCAGTTTTCAGTGATGTTAACTTTTATTTTCAAAAACTCCGTTCACATAATATACTGTCAGAACCCACACGACATGGCGGGCAGAGTTAGTTCTCTAGCAAGTTAAAAAAAAATCCATCTCATTTTTGTTTATTTCCTTTGACAACCACCTGTTTCAGGTTTTTATTTTTGTTTACAACACCAGCAGTTTATGTCAGATGTATGCATGTAAAATACTGATTTTGACATACACGTGAAATTCCATATGGATACAAATCTTGACATTCCAAGTGACTTGAAAGCGCAGTGTCATCAGAGCTTTACTAATAAATTTTTAGAAAAAAATTTTTTTAATAGAATATAAAATTTTTCTTAATTGCGCCTAGAATTTCTTAAGTTGAAAGCAGGCATAAAAATAAACAATTTCTAGCAAATTAACCTGTAATAATTAACCATAAATTTATTCTTACAATAGCTTTTAAGCTATAAATGATAAGTACGTCCTAGGTTATATTAAGAAATTTTATAGCCATTTATTTTAAAGAGATTATAAAAGCGTGCACAATTTTCTCTACTTGACATTTGATTTATATTGTTATTAGCATTTTTCAACGAAAAAAATATTTTTAATTCAAATCAAATTATTATTTAAAATAAAAAAAAAAGTATTGTGAAAATGTCAAGCTAACATCTAAATGAAAAATAAAAGTTAACTTAATGCAATTTAAGCCTATGAAATAGCAAACATTATGCTTACTCACACTACAAATAATACCAATATTTTGTTGCTCATTTCAAAAATTTTCAGCAGAATATTGCTGTTAGAGCCTAGGTATTTATAGATTGGCCTTATTGTTTTTAAAAATTACTTTATATTTTTTATTTGTATCTATGAATGTCATATTGACAATGTTTAATGTTCACAAATGCTCTAACTTCTGTGCTGAATAGTAATAAAGGGTGTATGTTTGTATTCATATACATACTATAGAAATGCAAATTGGTTGTAGTGGATGCATTTATGCACTTGTACAACAAACTAGCATATAAATAAAATTTTTTTAACACTAGACTCTAGCTCAACGCATCCTTTAAAATGTTATTCATAAAACATATAAGTTATGTATTTGCTAATATAAATAATATAAATTTGTTATCTTTTAGACATTTTGCTTTAAAAATAGACTTAAAGGTATGGAATTTTTGGGTTAAATAATTTGCTATTAAATAATAGCAAATTGCTATTGAATAATAGCAAATTATTAAATAATTTGCTATTAAATAAGAGCAAATTGCTATTGAATAATAGCAAATTATTAAATAATTTGCTATTAAATAATAGCAAATTGCTATTGAATAATAGCAAATTATGTATTATAATATAATATCATTTATTGAACTACAAAATAAAATTTGTTAAATAGCATAATTTTATCTTTACATATAATAAAACTGCACTAGGACCATTTCTGTATATGAAAAATTTTTTGAATATTTTGTTGCTGCTGCAGATAGTAATCGAAATGGAATTAAAAACAGAAATTTTTTGTCTGACTGACTGTGTTTCTATAGTCTCTGTTTTTCTGGTCGCATCACGTAAAAACTTCTAGATGAATTTTAATAAAATTTTGTGTGTCTTGGTTCAACTATAGAACACTTTTTCCCCCAAAAATATCTCGTTTCGAAGAGAAAATCAAGAAAAAGTATTAGAAGTACGCAATTTTACGGATTTAAGGGTTCTGCAAACTTTACAGCAGTATTTATGTTTTCAGCGGGATATTTTAAATACTGTTTACAGGACTCTATCATAATTTAAGAACTTTATATAATTTTTAGAATTTTATCTAGGGATGTGTAGCTCTATATAATGAAAATATATAATGAAAAATAACTAAAGCACTATAAAAGTCTTACATTTTGGATTATTTTTAAAGCATAATCGAACAAATTATTGTCAGGACACCTATGATATGGCGGGCATGGCTAGTTTATTATAAAAGTCGTTAACAATTTTTACTACAATAAACATAAAAACTTAGAAGGACCAATTGTTATTGTTCTATACTTCTGACATCTGAAACAGACTATACTTTAATTTAAAATACTTAAGTTAATTCTAACCCTGTGGCTGGTCTTTTGGGTGCCGCTGTAGGCAGAGTTCTAGCATATTATCTGTAGTTTGTGGATTTAATTCCTACCACACACTCTAAGTATTCGTTACTATGCTCGGTCTTTTAAGTTAGAATTGTCTTACCAATGCTATCCAAAACGTGCCTTCATAATGATGTCCTCACATTGAAAGCGCTCGCCAACCATACCAGCCAAACAGCCAGCGACGACGGTCTTCTCCGGAAGGTATGACAGTAGTAAATGTTCTAATTTGGGTTGCTTTTACAGAAAGTCGATTATGATTGTCACAAATAGTCGAGCGTGCACACAGTGAACGGTCCCATTACTAAAACTGGAAATAAATCGAAGGAATTATGGTAGCTTAATTCAATTTTTGGCACATAACTCTCGTGGCCTACTATATTCAAAAATTAATTAACATTTTTAGAAATCCTTTTATTTGTCCGGTTCGCGGACAATTAAATATCGAATATTCCCCCATTTTAGTAATTATTATTTTTTTGAATTTTAATCTATCATTTCACATACAAAATGATAAAGCGTGATGGTGTTTTTTTATTTTTATAAAATATGAACAATCTGTAATTGTTTAGGGTTGCCCTATCTATACCTTCCTTGAACATAACATTATTTTAAACTTTTTATTATTTTTATTATTTAAATTTTTCAAAATACTGTTATTCAAATAACATTATATGAATAGGGTTACCAAAATAATAACATTAAATATTTTAAAATTAAATTATTATTTAAATTAAAAAACAAATTTATATAAAGATTAATAATAAATTAACAACCAAATATCATAACATAACAATTGTAAACAATTTCGTAATCATTAAAATAAGTTTCTGAGTTTGAATCAGTGTTAATAGATTCATCTACTATTATGTAATTACTAATTTCTTGATTATTGTTGCAAGAGCTGCTTATATTTATTGTACTTCTATTAGATAATGAATGGATCAGAAGAAATTAGAGATTTATTTATTAAATCTTGATTACAATTTTCTCTGCTATTTTTTCGAGTTTGCTAAAGTCTGTTCTTTCCTAATTATTTTATGAAGGTGTTCTAAACCAATGTACACGGGCGACTCACCCTGGTTTAAAGCATGACCTACTATTATTTTCAAATATTAAAAGTATCAACAGATAATTTTAATAAAAATATAAAATATTGATGATTTTTAAAATCATTATATTTTAAACGTTGGCAGATAAAACACCTACATCTTTTTTTTTACATATTTTAGTATATATAATAGAAAATAAGATTATTGATACATAAAAGTAGTTTTTTGATGTGGCTATTTTTTCGGATCCATCGAAGCTGACTATTTTTTTTCAAGTACATATTTTGGCAAAAAACTTCACAATTTTTTTTACAGTGTTGTTAAAAATATTTGAATTCTAGGAGTTTTTATTTATTGTTTCTGCTACATTTCTGAATAGAAAAAATATAATTGCATGCATTTTTATTGAAAATTAATTTTTGATATTTATTTTTCCAAACCCATTTTTTGTTACTTAAAAATTATGAAAAAATTATCAAAATAATTCGACTTTAAAGCCGTGTAACTTTTTATAGGTCACATAAAAAAAAACCAAACCACCCCTGGAATCGGGGGAGTATTAGCTTTCGCTTCATATGTATTTCATTTATAAATTCGAAAGTTGTTTTTTTATTTTTTTTCCACTAGGCAGTTTACTGCGGTGCACCTTTATTATTCTATACGTGAAGTTGTGTGAAGTCTGATAAAAAACATATAAGCGTTGTTCGGATCTAGAACCTTGTAAGATTAAATTGCATTTCCAATTAAACACTTTCAGGTGAGACAAATATATGCCATAAGTTACAAAGTTATTTGCTGGGATATGCTTCTTTCACTTAAAGTCAAAGAAATTTTTTAAAAGAAATATATTTTTAGCCACCTATGATTTGGACAGATATTTCCTAACGTCTATGTGATTAGATTAGCCCCGTATTAGTTAGAATAGTTTAGCTAAATAGCACGATATTTAATTCAATTTAGCAACTTACTTAATCAACTTCAACTTAAAATCAACTTAGTTGATTTGACATAGGAGGTCCTTGACGTCGAGTTTTTAATAAATTTAATTACTGAAGTTAGATATATCACGAAAATTACATAGTTGGGAAAAACTTACTTAAAATAGTCTTGAAAACACCAAGTATACATATACTTTTATAGATACAAAAATTCCCTTACGAGAGTTTTCCAAAAACCAAACCTACATATTCTATTAATTATCATTTTTATTCTATTGTCTACTGTCTCAACACTTATCTTTAGGGCTATTAAAATTGTTTTTAAGGAGAAACTAAGAAAATCGGTTTGGAATGTATCTTGATGTGATATTCTGTGTCATTAGCTTTCATATCTTTCTTTCATAATTCTCAAAAATCTTGGCGATGATAGCAATAACATTAGCAATAACAATTTCAGAAAAAAGAAAAGAGATGCAGGACTATATTCAGTCCTTTGAACACTCTTTTTTCTTATCTTTCAGTTGAAGGCTCCTCTCAAACAGATACCCCTAAATACCCCGGAAGCATATGACCCCGGGAGTATGCCTACTGGGGTATTAAATGATAATTATTAAAATTTTTATTGTAGTACAGAGTTGTTTATTTATTATGAATTTTAATCACCAAAGACCGTCAAACGAGTATTTCACTGCCAGGTAATATACACTCGTATATGTGCACATTGTTATGTATTTCTAGGTTTGTAAATTTATTTATATAGCTGTTCGTTTGTCGTCAAACATTTTTGTGGTCTTCTGTTCATTTTTATTATTTTTTTTTTAACTGCAGCCATCATTATTTGTACTAGATTTTTGTTTATTTAAGATGTGTTATGGGAGTAGTTGTATTTTGAATTCATAAAATAAAAATATACTGCAATTAAGCAAACAAATGAATGCATGTTTATTATGAAAAAGGGAAATTTACCATTGCATTATATTAGAATTTGCATCTTTTGCATGTAAAATTCTTTATTTAAACGAATATTTTTCGAACTAAACATTTTTAATCTAGTATTAAAAATTTCGAAATTTAACCTTGTTATACAAATTTTGTATTATATGATGATTTTATAACATTTGAAAAATTGTGTTTGTACTCATTTAGAAATTTGCGCTTCTGGAATTTATTACATAACATAAAATTGTTAGTTTTTGTCAATTTATTAGCTTGTTAACAACTTAAATTATTGTGATAAATTAATTGAAACTTTTTGTTGTTATGATCTGTTGTAAGTGATTTTGGTTAAATTTGCCCTAAATTTACCACTTTGGCATATTTTTGTTTGCTTCTTACTCGATTCACTACTCTACACTAACGTCTAAATTATAAGAATGATATTGATGCCCGACAGATGTTGAAATGTATAAGGCAATTAAGGTTCTGGTGGCAATTAAGACATTTTAAAAATACGAATAACTTTTCAATGAAACAGAAGTTTTTTCGACTTATTTGCACGTTCTATGAACTTTTACTGTATAGCTGTTTCGGTTGCTAAATCAATTTTTTTCTTTCGCTGCTCTAATCATTCATTTAAGGTCTTTCTAATTTTGTAAAATGAAAACAATTTCTCGTGCTATATTCCTTAAAATAATTTCAGTTTTAATTAGTAGGATATATGAAGAGGCTCATCGTATATTAGTTTACCTACATAAATACTATATCCGGAATTTTACTTTCAGAAATCTTCTTTAAGTAATTCCCAATAGCTGTTATATTCTCGTCGCCAGATTTTATATACATATACATATGTATATACTCTTATAGCTTACTAGTATCTGATAAATTTTATTTTGGTTTAATTAAACTTTATTTAAATATAAAAAGGAATAACAATTATTTTAATGTTTACGTTACGAAGTACACAATGAGAATGCGTATGCAGAAGGCAATGCGCCATAATTTAAATAATATAACAGCATACATGTTGTACAAGAGTTGCCATATATTTCATCACTCCTCCTCAACATGGATGTTGTTTTACAAAAATCATATACATATTTATTTTAAATTCATTAAATTCACAAAATTACAATGTTTTACTTTCGATAAATTTTTCGTCATCACATCAGCAATCATATCAGCGGTTGGACAGTATTCTAATTTTACCTCTTTCTTTTGAACCAATTCTCGTATATGGTGAAATCTAATGTCGATATGCTTGCTCCTCTTATGATATATGGGATTTTCGGCTAACTTTTGTGCTCCTTGATTATCTACATGAAGAACTACTGAATCATCTCCTATTGCATAAAGTTCCTGTAAAAGCCGCTTTAAGTAAATCGCTTCTTTTGCCGCATCCGAAACAGCCATATATTCTGCCTCTGTACTGCTTAGGGCCACCGATGACTGCTTCCTGGACTCCCATGTAATAAGACAGCCACAAAAATATAATGTGAATCCTGTGAAAGATTTTCTGTCGTCGTAGTTTCCACCCCAATCTGCGTCTACAAATCCTTCTAGGTTGTTGTTACTTTCATAAAATTCCAATTTTAAATCAACAGTTCCAGCCAAGTAACGAAGTATATGTTTTAGTTTGGTCATATGCTCTTTATGTGGGTCAGTATTTCGTTGAGCCATTTTACATACTGAGTGCAAAATGTCAGGTCGCGTAGATATTGCAAGATACATTAATGTTCCAACTAATGACTGATATGCTTGTTGGTCAGCCTTTTCACATTCACTATTGCAACTAACCTGATATCCTGCTTCCAAAGGAACGGCTACTGGTTTACAGTTTTCCATGCCGTATTGCTTCAATGTGTCGCGAATATACTGGCTCTGACATAGCTTTATCGGCCCGACTTCACCTTCACGCTCAATCTCCATACCCAAAAAGTGTCGCAGTTGACCTTTGTCGTTGACATCAAACGCTTGCGAAATACTTTTCTTAATGTCAATAACCACAGACTTATCAGCACAACCCACGATTAAATCATCAACATAAACTGCAACAAGAACAAGATTTCCATTTCGTTTACCTTTGTATAAGCAAGGTTCATTGTTGCATGGAAATAAATTTAGCTTGCGAAGAGTTGTGTCCAGTTTTGCATTCCATTCTTTGCCGCTTTGCTTCAGACCATAAATCGCCTTGTGAAGTCGTAGAACTTTATTTGGATATATTTTATCTTCAAATTTGTACGGTTGCTCCATATATATTTCGTCCTTCAAACTGCTGTTCAAATATGCTGTGCTAACGTCAAGTTGATGGATATGCATCCTTTCTTTCACTGCCAAAGCCAAAACAATTCGAATTGTTGAATATCGTACAACAGGGGAAAAAGTCTCATGGAAATCTATACCAAATCGTTGCCTGCACCCTTTTGCTACCAATCGCGCCTTATGTCTTTCAATTTTACCGTTAGCATCTCTTTTAATTGTATAAACCCACTTACAGGGAATAGCCTTGTGACCACTTGGCAAGTCCACCAAAGACCACGTTTTGTTCTTTCGAAGAGCATCAATTTCAACATTCATGGCATTAATCCATTTATCGCTAACTTCGCATGAAACTGCCTGTTCAACCGATTGTGGAATAAACTCATCTATAGCAGTGCACAATTCATTGTACTGCTTTTTGGGTCGTCCGGGTTTACCGCTTCTAATCATTTTCGGCCTACCTGGTCCTCTTATTGGCTCCTGTTTAATGTTTGTAGCTTCTTCATCATCTTCGTCAGCTGTATTGAAACTCTCATCATGGTTGTCGTCCTCACTTTCATTAAAAACATTGACATCATTTTCATTAGCATCAGCAATTTGCTCTTTTTGGTAATCAAATATAAGATTCAACAAATCCTTAGCATAAACGTCTCTTGCATCGCTTGTGATATCATCATTCTCAAATTTAACTTCGTTGAAAAGTACATCGCGATGTTCGAACACTTTGTGTTTTTTAACCGACTTCAAAAAAAGAAGGAGGTTATCAATTCGTCTGTGTGTTGCTTTTTTTTTTTTTTTTTTTTTTTTGTATGTTTGTGCCTTCATAACTCGGTCATTTCTGAACCGATTTTAAAAATTTTTGCGTTATTAGATAGGTTATGGCTACAGATTGGTCCCATTTTAAAAGAATTTCAAAATTTTAAAAATTAAAGGGTGTCCCCATACAACATACATGTTTTTTACGTGTATTATGAACTTTATAGGTCACCAATTTAAAATTAAAAAAAAGTGCGTAGCACTATAGCTCCCAATAACAAAAAGTAATTAAAAAATAAAATTAAAAATTAAAGGGTGACCCCATAGGTGACGTAATTTTACCTTTATTCTCCTATCTTTTGAACCGTTATAGACAAACACTTGAAAGTTGCACAGAATGTTCGTTACTATGTGTGTTATAATAAGTATAAATATTTAAAATTAGAAATTAAAGGGTGTCCCATTAGTTGGTTTATTTTTATATATATATGGCCAAACTTTTGAACCTTTATAGACAGACAGTTGAAACTCACAAAGAGCTTGTATTGCTAAGTCCGCTACAATAACAAGTGTAAAATATGAATTTGGAAATTAAAGGGTGTCCCAATAGTTAAAGTAAAATTAATATATATGGCCAAACTTTTCAACTGTTATAGATAGACAGTTGAAATTTACAAAGAACCTATATTGCTTACTCCGCTATTACAACAAGTATAAAATTTGGATCTATAAATTAAAGGGTGTCCCCATTATTGATGTAATTTGACCATTATGCCTTCATCTTTGGAACCGTTATAGACAAACACTTGAAAAATAGACAGAATGTTCACTACTATGTCTGGTATAACAGCAAGTATAAATATTTAAAATTGGAAATAAAAGGGTGTCCCAATAGTTGATGTAATTTGATGTATATGGACAGAAAGTTAAAATTTAAAAAGAATCTGTATGACAAAGTCCTCTTTAAAAAGTATTTATATTAAAATTTTAATTTAAAGGGTGTCCCAATAGGTGACGTCATTTAATATATATGATCCTATCTTTTAAACAGTTATTGATAAACACTTAACAATTAGACAGAATGTCCATTACTATATCTGTTATAATAAGTATAAATATTTAAAATTGTAAGTTACAGGGTGTCGCAATAGTTTATGTAATTTGATGTATATGACCAAACTTTTAAACCGTTACAGACAGACGGTTGAAATTTACAATGAACCTGTATTGCTACGACCGCTATAACTAGTATAAAATTTGAATTCGGAAATTACAGGGTGTCGCAATAGTTACCGTCTTAAAGAAACATGATTTTAAGTTTGTCTGTTTTGAAGTTGGTTTTTTTTTGCAAGAATTATTAATGTCATACAAACGGTAAGCTTTTGCCACATTTGAATATCCAACCATTATGTACTCATTTCCTTTGGCATCAAACTTCGATTTCGAACCAGTTTTGTCAAGAGCAATAGCAATGCAACCAAAAACTCGCAAATGTTTAACGCTAGGCTTTCTACCAGTCCACACTTCATATGGTGTCATGTTATGGAGTTTTTTCGTGGGACAACTGTTTCTGATGTAAACTGCCGTGTTTACCGCCTCTGCCCATAAAAATTTTTTAACATTGGCATGTACCATCATTGATATCGCCATTTCAACCAGAGTTCTGTTCGCTCTCTCTGCAACTCCATTCTGTTGCGGCGTGTATGGGACGGTTAGTTGACGACAAATTCCTTCTTTTTCTAAAAACTCATTAAAAGCTGAATTTACGAATTCTCTACCGTTGTCTGTTCTTATAGTTTTTATTTTACAACCAGTCTGTCGTTCAACCATAGCTTTAAATATTTTAAATTTCTCGAACACATCACTTTTGTTTGCAAGGAAATATACAAAAATTCTTCTAGACTTGTCGTCAACGAAAGAAACAAAATATTTCGAACCTCCAACAGATTTTTCACGAAATGGTCCGCACACATCACAATGGACAAGTTCCAACAACTCTTTTGATTTTGTATCTGACTCCTTAGGGAACGGCAAAACATGAATTTTACTCAGCATACAAGTTCTGCAATTTGTCCCATCTGCGCTGTCGAACTTCATACCATTTACCATGTCTTTGTTTGATAGATCGTAGAGGCTTTTCAAATTCAAGTGTCCGTATCGATTGTGCCAAACATTAATCTTATCGTTGTGTGCATAAAACAACCCTTGTTTTACAGTACTGTTGAACTCAAACATATTATTTTTTCGCTCAGCTCGCAACACTACATCTCCGTCTGCTCTCTTAATTGTTGCTCTTTTTGCATTAAAATGCACATTCAAACCTCTGTCAACAGCCTTGCTTACAGAAATGAAGTTTGCCTGCAACACCGGAGAGTACAAAACGTTTTTAAGCAAAATGTTATAATTATTGTGTTTTATGTATACATCACCTTTTCCTACGGCATTTATGTGTTTGTTGCCAGCCTGTGTGATGATCTACTTGTGTTCTTTATAATTATGAAACATTTCGCGACTGTTACACATGTGCGAAGTAGCACCGCTGTCGATATACCATTTTTTATTGTTAAACGCCGACGCATCTGTGGCTGCTAGCATTGTCATTGCTTGTGCCTTTTCGTTATTTCTAGATTTTTTACATTTGCTAGCGTAATGTCCCGTTATCCCGCACACAAAACATTTGCCTTTGAAATTTTTGCTGTTGTTGTTTCTCAACTTCTTTTCGTTTTTGCTAGTGGAAGGTTTTGCAGTAAATGCTTGCTGTGACGGTTTTTCTTCTTCTTCTTGGTCATGCCGTCTTTTTCCTTCTTCCAGAAGCTTCTGCTTCAAGACAGACAATTTAGGAAGATCGTCGCGTGTTTCCATTGCAATAACAAAATTATCGAATTCTTTTGGAAGGCTTGACAACAACATAATAACTAGAAGCTCCTCCTGAATTTTTATGTTCACTTCTTCCAGTTTTTCACAAATTTCTGCGAACTCATTGATATGTTGAACCACATTACCATTCTCACACAATTTCAGGTTAACCAATCTCTTGTATAGGGAAACTTTCTGTATTGGACCACGAGGCATATATGTCTCTTCCAATTTCTTCCATGCTTCATGAGACGTTGTACAACCGCGTATGTACCCCAACTGTGTTGGCTTAACACTCAAAAAGATGGACGCGAGAGCTTTCTCGTCGTTTGATTCCCATGTGGATATTTCTGCAGCCTCTGCTGGTTTCTTTACCACACCATTTACAATTTTCCAGAAACCACTATGTATCAACACACTCCGCATTTGAATGCACCAACTGTCGTAATTTTGCTCATCCAATTTTTCAATTTGAAATACTGGAGCACTCATTTTCACTTTTTTATTTACACTTTTAACTTTTTATTTAATTTTTTAAAATGGAGTACGCTTTAGGGTTCTGGGCCCATAACCTGATAAATTTTATTTTGGTTTAATTAAACTTTATTTAAATATAAAAAGGAATAACAATTATTTTAATGTTTACGTTACAAAGTACACAATGAGAATGCGTATGCAGAAGGCAATGCGCCATAATTTAAATAATATAACAGCATACATGTTGTACAAGAGTTGCCATATATTTCATCAGTATCTAAATAATTAATCCCGTTGTTTTAAAAAGGGATAATTTCAGGAAAAGAGTTAGCAAGGTTTCAAGATAAAAGTTTAAGAAAAGGACGATGATAAAAGACTCGTTGTTTTAGGACGTGTATGATGTTTATAAGTATTTCACTCTAAAGAAGAGTGAGTTAGAGACTATACACAGCTTCTTAAAAACATATATATCCTACTCAATTTTAATGTTGAAACACCATATAAACACCCAAAATACAGGTGCATTGGGAACTGAAGACGTCGCACAATGTAACGTCGTAGTGTATTTTTGAACAAAAATAAAAAAAGTATTCAGATCTGAACCAAATTTTGCACAAAGATGTTAGCCATCGCCATTAAGAAAAATTCAGGTGGTTATGACCACTACCCCATACAAAGGAATTTTTAGTTTCTTAAATTGGTCCAACTGATTGCGGGAGATATTCGTCCTTACTGTAAAGAAAAAAAAAAAATTCCCACCACAAGGGATCTTAAGTTAACTGTTTGGCCCAAATGGGTTAAAATAACCTTTTTTCTGAAATTATTAATACAAAAAAATATATATCTGTTTTGGAAAAATCACATTGCAAATGCAGTAAAAAAGTATGTAAAGCAACCAATTGTTGCATTAGTCAATTTAAGTCCTTGAATATAATAGAAACCGTTTGAGTTGGTTAGCCCAAAAAGTGTGTGAGTACAGTAAACATTATGAGGCCAAACCTAAGTTAATTCAAGCCATTCAGAAATCTTGGGACACAATAAGTAATTAAATTTTATATTAATCAACTGACTGCTAACGGTGGGAAATGTTTATGTAGCGACAATGTGCTAATACTGCTGAGCTGTGCCACAGCAACTCTAGGGTGGGCATTGTTTTCTATGTGTAGGTTTAAATTTATTCTGTTTATTTACAAGTAGATAAATTTGACTTACAATTAGATGAATCATAACTACGCAACCTTTATACTTCTTTTTTAAAAAAATTAATATTTTATTTTAATTTAATATTTTAATAACCCAAAATTATTATGATAAATTACCTAAAATGTATTGTTTACACGTTATGCCGGAATAAAAAAATATTTAAAATTATTTTAAACCATAATTAAATACTTTGTTATCTTCGTTTTGTGTTTCATACCTGTGCTGTTTAATTTTAAAACTTTGCAAATATTAACATCTGCTACTTTTGCAATTTATTTTATTCTTTACTCTTCAATAAAACATCAAAATCATCAGAAACTTTTTTTTAAAGATTACTTAAGTCCCAGCAGATATTATATCAAATATTGAAACAGCAATAACACAAAATGGAAAAGGAAATGTCGGAATTAAATAAAATCATTCTTATGCCACACGGTTTCAATAACGCAAACTGTAAACTTATGCTACCAATAAGAGTTTTAAATAATTTTTTTCCCCAAAGATATGTAAATGAAATCAAAACATTTGTAAAACTCTTTTATTGTACGTATTGATTGTACTCGTAACTGATTTTTATTTTTTTTTTTATATTTTATAAATTCAAACACCAAAACACATTTGTAAAAACTATAAACCACAAAATAAAGGAAAATTCGAATGTGCAATAACTATAACAAGAAAAAGAGAAAAAACGCATAGCTATTAGCATTGGTGACCAACCGTCTAGCTAATAATATATTTTTGGGATCGCAGGTTCGGTTTGCACCAGAGACTCCAGCCTACTTTACTGTGCTGGGTAAATCTGTAAGAATATAATTTGTGATTGTAACCAGCATAAAATAAAAAAAAGTGATTTAATGTGAAATCAAGGAAGTACTTCCCAATTGGATTAAGACCCTAAAGATATTTACAAGCGCGTGTTATAAGTTATAAAGGATTGATTGCGTAATATTATATAACGTAATAAAATATAATGTAATAAAAACATCCGTCTGCTTTTGTTTGATTTTATTTTATAAGAAGATAATTTGTTTTTTTTTAAGAAGCCATATTTTGTAAGTATTATCAGATATTTTTTTACAACCATAAAAAATAGTTCAATTATTATTTTATTTTCTAGAAGTTTTACGTAATGTGTTTTGTAAGCAAGTAACAGAAATTGTTAATCACACAAATAAGTGTCAATAATTAATCTAATTAAAATATAAACACTCTTATGTTCAGACAAAGATCTGTGGGTGTTTGTAATGAATAAACAAGAAAACAAAATTAATATTTTGTTTTGTTGCATGGAATTTTGCCTGTTGTTTGTTAGTATCAGGGCGCTGATTTCAAATCTGCCTCTTTTTTTTCTTTAGCAGCCTTAGTTTTTGATATAAAGCTTTTAGACATATCGTTATACTACTCACATTTAAACTTCCGGTGATAAACGAACCCCTTGCGCCAAGGGATCGCATAATACTATCACCTTTACACATCAAACCACGACTAATGAAACAATTTGTCACAGCTCTGAACAAGGATGCTGAATGTTTTAATTACATCTTAAAAAATTTTATGATTTAAGCACAGATAAACTTAAATCTGGAGGTAAGAAATAACGAAGTTTTGATGATATTCTTCAATACAGATGCTTGTTGCTTGAAGGTAGTCCTCACAAAAATCACACAGTAAATGATGTTTAATTCGAGCCTTTATTAGTATTGCTGAACCACCACATGCTCTGCCACGTTGGTCTTTAGTGTCATATAATATATAGCCATTGATTTTAAAAAAGCTATTTGTTGTTAAATGAGTTTCTGAGACCATCACGACATCAATTTGTTGGTTCTTCAAGAAGTACTCTTTTTTGTGTTGGCGTACGCCGTTTGCGTTCCAGAAACATATTTTTAAACAGTTCATGGGTTGTGCGAACCATTTCTTGCATCATGCTGCTTATAGAGCTCATAAAACTTTTTAACGAATGCACTAATATCTCGACACTTGCTTCGAGACGATTGTAGTTACCAGATGGTGTTTGTTCTTTAGGTTATGGATGCAAATTTGGAGTAGAATTGGTTTTCGGTGTCGCTTTGTGTGCTGAAATATGATTGAAATATGATTGGATTTTAACATATCCGCGTATGAAACATGTTGGGTTATTGGTTGAACTAGCTGAGGATAATGAGCATTTGCTAGATATTGTGGCTGCCTAGCAGGAGTATTTGATTTCTGAGTTGAATTCCTTACCATAGCAATAACAGGACAGTCTCTGTAGTTAGCAGTGTGATTTCCACCACAATTGCTACATTTTTTAATCTTCGAGTCATCCTATGGTTTGTCGCATTGGGAACAATGTAGCTCTCCACACACGAGGCAAACCGGAGGCAACTTGCAGTAAGCCGTTGTATTCTTGGCAATTTAAACACTGAACGGGTCCTGACCGCTTATGTGGTTCCTCTACACTTATCCTGCGGTGTAACAGGTATTTTAGATTATAAATTGGATGTGTTTCGTTCTTCTTCAATCTAATATCCCCAGGTTCCAGTTCAGCACGAAATAGATGTTGAGGGACACGCTCTCGATTTCTGAGATTTTCTACACTTTTAACCTTAAATCCTGATTTTTAGAGGATAGCTCTTATTTCTACTGGATCAACATATGAGTCTACACCTTTGATAACTACCTGAAGGCCTTTGGTATTCTTCAGCTGATAGGTATAGAAGTTCATTTTGCAGCTTTCAAACTCCTTTACTACTTTCATCTATAAATTGAATTTTAGTTTCATCAATGTTAGCACGCTTGATAGGAATTACATAGAATGCGTTTTCCCCGATAAATGAAATTAACTTATTTATTAATTCATTCGATTCATTGTTTATTAATTCCTAATAAAAATGATAATGAATGAAATCTTTATTAGTTTTTGACAAAAACTATACCGAAAGTATTTATGATGTTTATATGCTCTTACCGAAATGGTTGTATTATCGTCAAATGTCATCTATACCTATCTCTATGTCTATCTGTCTTTCTGTCTATGTTCGCTTCACGTAGAAACTATTGGATGGATTTCAACAAAATTTTGTGAGGTGGTATCCTATACCTTAGTATCCTGATTGAAATAAATTATACTTTTTTTTTTCCAAAAATATCTTATTTCCAAGAGAAAGTTGCGACACAGCAGTGAAAGTACGCCCACTTTTGTTATGGATTTAAAGGTACTGCATACTTTAAGGGATCTTTTACATTTAAAGCAGGATATTTTAAAAAACGGTTGCGCAACAGATGGCGCTGTTTTAAAATAATGACAAAATATGAAATACTTACTGCCAAATAACCAATTGAATAAAATTTGTATTTGATTTGTATTTTTACTTCCTGTAATTACATTGTTAATAAAATATTTTATACACATTTTACAAAGCTTTACAATAGTTTTTAGAACTTTATTCAGGGATTGGTACCTTTATATGAAGTAAATACGTAAGAGTCTTAAAATTTGGCGTGGATTACTTTTAAAGCAACATCGAACCAAATATTGTCAGGACACACACAACGTGTGTAGGCACAACTAATTTTAAATAAACTTCAATTTTGTTTGAATAAAGTAGTTTTAAAATAATATTTTTCACATATTTTCAGTTTTTAATATGAATATTTTACATGATTATTATTGTAGTATGTAATACTGGATCAATTAGAACTTTAAGGCTTTAAGTTCAAAGGAAATAAGTAAAAACATATAATATAAAATACCTACCTATAATGGTTTGGTGTTTTATATAAATTGTAATATATGTTATGGTTAATAATAACTTTGTATGTGAGTTTTAGTGCCCACTGTTTAGTGTTTCCAATACTATGCAAGTAATTGACACAGTTACTCTCATAAAATCTTATTGTTCTCACTTTTCCAGGGAAACGTATGAATACATTTAGCTTATAAAAGATTAATTGAATAAATTTTGTATCAAAATTTTAATTCAATATACTTACCTTGTTCAAGTTGAAGGTACCTAAAATAGGAATTACAAAAATTTCGTCGTCAAAACTTAATCCCCTCAAGAAGGCCCCATCTATAGCACTGAAAATAGAAAGTAGCTAATAGGTACTTATAAACAATATAGCATGACCCAATTTAAAAGATTTTTCTTTTTATTCATCCCCTTTCTATCTATTAAATGTATACGTGAAGGTTAAACAAGAAGACGAAGTGTTATTTAAAAAATATAAAAAAAGCATAAAACAGCTATAAAGTTAACCCCAAATGACGACAAGGGGAACTAGACAAATTAAATTCACCTTCATACAACAAAACATTATGAAAGAAAAAAAAAATGTTATACCAATTTAATAATATCACGAAATTGAAAAGAACAAAAGGTGAAAAGGCAGCATCAATGAACTGAAAATAGGAAAAAGAATAAGAAATACAAATATAAAATACAAATGAAGGGCACACAAATAAAGTAACACGGCTAAAAGGTTTAGCAGCGCCTTGAAAGGGACAACATTTTTACTTCTTAATACTTTTGCAAGAAGTTTGCTTAGCCTTTATGTATCAGGATTGGTGAGGTAGAGTAATATAGGACATATAAAGATTATGC
The DNA here is from genome assembly GCA_949628195.1 of Phasia obesa. Lineage (NCBI taxonomy): Eukaryota > Metazoa > Arthropoda > Insecta > Diptera > Tachinidae > Phasia > Phasia obesa. The sequence continues at coordinate 35,671,308 of OX451216.1, forward strand.
ACGAGGCCGGGCGGAAAGCTTCCATTACTACCTGTGCTAACGGGCTTAATGGTCACTGAGCTTGAGCGTTAATATTAATCCCGAAAAGGGATGATTGGTTGGAATCTGGTAAATTGTACGACGTGGTTGTGGTTTTACGGTTTGTTCGAAGATAAACTTGGGTACCGTTGCTAGAGTTCACATTATAGGAACTAGTATATGCAGGTCATATAGGCTGCAAGAATGAATGTTTCAGGCCTAGGTGCTGGCGGTTTTAAAGGTCACCGAATTAGTGTCTCGATACGTGTTAGAAGGAGAGAAAGTCACAATGTACAACGGCAGACAAGCGGCACTTAAAGCATTGCAATGACTCAGCGTCAAATTAAACCTGGTAGGCTAGTGCAAAAAAAGATAGTATAGAGTTTGATTGTACTGGGTTCCAAGGCATTTCCATGTTAGGGCAACGAAATTGCTGATGAACTTTCAAGATTGGGCTCAAGGGAGACTAATTTAGGTAGAGTAAAATCGGTGAAGCTATTTATTACTGGGAAGCTGGGGAAGATTGCAGAGTCGCACGTGGCTAAGTGATAGTTTGCAGGACGTATAGACGCTACTCATTTTATTTTTGTTTAGTTTAAGGAAATTAATACATAAAATTAAAAATAGCATAATTATGTGGGGCCTTACATGCAATTACTGCCCTATAGAAACTCTTTGAATTAAGGTAATTTTCAACCTATAAAGAAAAAACAGTAAATTTTGTACCTTCCTTCAGATGGTTTTCTACTATAAGTTCGTTTTGATTTTTATTTTTTACCAAACATATGGACGTTACTATAATATAAACATATGTCATGCATTAAAAAAGGTCACTTTCTAACTTTGTGATTGACATATTTATGTAGGTACTTTTTAAAAATCGTGGCAGTTTTAACCACACAATAGTATTGAGATGATTGTGTATTTATCCAACAATCCATTTATTTTTTGTATTCTTTTTGTTATTTCTTTTATTTTTTGAAGGATTTTTGTTAAGTAACCATTGGAGTATCATAAAACTTTATATTTTGTAGAAAATTTAATGAATTTCTAAGCGAGTTGTTTTAGACTGCTATTTTATTAATAATAAATAAATATTGTGCCAATTGAAAATACAATCTACAATTGAACGAGAGATTGGTTTTGATTAATTTTAAAATGTTATTAGCTGGTTTTCGCATGAAAAACAAATTGATAATAATAAAACTGAAAAATGCTTACATCTAAAACTAAAGAAAATTTTTAAAGGCATTATTATAGGTAGCAAAACTTTGATTCTTTCTATGTATGAAAGCTATTTAAAGAATGATTTACCCAACTGCTTTGTTTTTACAATACAGCGTAAAAATAAATTATAAATAAATTTAGTATTGAAATTTCGACATTTCTGTTCAAACCAATAGGTGAAATTGTTAAACTTTTTCTATAATAAGGATTAATCTTCCCTGAACATTTTTTATTATAATTAGGATTATTATTTTCTAATTTGTATCTTTAATATATTTGAAATAACAATAATTTATCATATCTTAAATCTAAAATAAAAAAAAAAATACACTTTTTAAGTCGAACCAGGTTGCTGCTAATATTTGGGGGTCTTGTAAATATCTTAAATATCTTGATGAATTTCATGAATAGTTAAAAAAGTTAAGTCGTCGGCAAATGTCCGATGTGTGGAAAGTATACCGAAAGTATAACATGGTATAACATATCAAAAGTATAACCATATTGGGTACCATAAGGTACTCCGCCTTTAAATAAATTTTAGATCAGTTTATCATCAGTTTTTTAACAACTTATGGTATATGATATATTTATGATATATATATCAAACCTTCATGGCATAAATCATGGAATGCTAGAAAAAAGGATGAAAATATATAGCAATATTTTCTTTCTGCAAAGGCTTTTTTAACTATGCTAAATAATCTGTGCGTTTGTTTGATTATACTATGTTTTCTTCTGAAGGCGTGGTGCACTCACTAAAACATTAAAAAATATATGTTAATTTAAAAAAGAAAAAATAAAAAACAGTATCTCAAAAATTTTACTAAAACCTTTTTAAATATAAGAAAAAAATTTTTTTTAATGATTGATATCAAATTAAAGCGAATGAAATCCCCTTTTAAATGAGCTCTTACTCAACTCTCTAGCGATTATAGAACTGGAATTGGAATATACTGCAGTCTAAATTTTATATGCAAAAAAGCGATACACTTTTATTTTTATATATTTTTTTAAAATTATTTTCAAAGGAGTCAATGAATATAAATAAAAAGGTTTCAATAAAATAGGGAGTGGTAAATTTGAAAACATTTTCTTTTTTGATTTAAGTGGAATTAAATAGAAACAATTTTTTTTTGAAGAAATACTTTTTTTGCATGTTGTGTTATAAAATTGTTCACAATTTTTTTAAAACTTTGAACCATATTAAAGGGTTAACCAATTTGTTTTTTAATTGAGGTAAAATTTTGTGAGAAATCGAATGGAATTAGTCCCAAATTATAACAGGTATGTTGATAGCAAGTACACTCGTAAAAAACGTTATAAAAAGGGAAAACTTCAAACTTCTGTAAAATTTACTTGTTAACCCTTAGGTTTTTTTTATTTCCCGATGAAAATGTAACATCAAAAAATACACACAATAAAAAATATTTTGTTGTATTGTTGTTGTACTATACAGAAATGGAAATAAGATAAAAGTACATATATCGTAAATACACTTTTTCGATTTGACAGGATATTCCCTCTCTTAATAAAATATTCAAGTAAGCAACCTTAAAAAATTTTTTTCAAAATTTGCTTAAAATTAAAAGACTCAGCTATATTTGAACCAAGTATTAAGTTTGTAGGAACGTAAATATTCACATGGTACATAATATTCCATAAAAAACCTATTTTAAAATTGTTGTTACTTACATTGTTTACGTTTCATATGATAATATGACAGAAGTACCTCATGAATTAGTGGGCCATTAGTTTAAAATATTTATTATATAACTAGCTATCCCGGGATCACTTCGCTACATATGTACATTTACAAAAAACACATTAAACACTTGAAACAAAAGTATGGCTAACCTTTAAATCTAAAACGCGTGCGTATTCTCACGACAAAACTGTTTCAGTTTATAAGCAAGATACCTGTTCACATCCAATTTGTTTTTTGCTAGACTATGCGTAATAATACGATAATAATATTCCAGTCTGTATTTTGGTACATTATGCACATTAACATGAGGGTTTCTTATGTAAATTTTCAAGACTCTACATATTGTAGTTCTTTAGTTACACTATTATAAATTTTCAGTTTGAATGGAAGATACCACGTCCACTGTATCAATCTAGTGTAAGTTTTTTTAAAACATGCACATTAGCATGGAGGTTGCCTGTGAAAAGTTTCAAGACTTTACCTATTATAGATCTCTAGATACACGATAATAATGGGTGATTTTTTTGAGGTTAGGATTTTCATGCATTAGTATTTGACAGATCACGTGAGATTTCAGACAAGGTCCCAAAGAGAAAGATGCTCAGTATGCTTTGACATTTCATCATGAATAGACTTACTAACGAGCAACGCTTGCAAATCATTGAATTTTATTACCAAAATCAGTGTTCGGTTCGAAATGTTCAAATGTGACAAATTTTGTTCAGCGATGAGGCTCATTTCTGGTTGAATGGCTACGTAAATAAGCAAAATTGCCGCATTTGGAGTGAAGAGCAACCAGAAGCCGTTCAAGAACTGCCCACGCATCCCGAAAGATGCACTGTTTGGTGTGGTTTGTACGCTGGTGGAATCATTGGACCGTATTTTTTCAAAGATGCTGTTGGACGCAACGTTACGGTGAATGGCGATCGCTATCGTTCGATGCTAACAAACTTTTTGTTGCCAAAAATGGAACAACTGAACTTGGTTGACATGTGGTTTCAACAAGATGACGCTACATGCCACACAGCTCGCGATTCTATGGCCATTTTGAGGGAAAACTTCGGAGAACAATTCATCTCAAGAAATGGACCGGTAAGTTGGCCACCAAGATCATGCGATTTGACGCCTTTAGACTATTTTTTGTAGGGCTACGTCAAGTCTAAAGTCTACAGAAATAAGCCAGCAACTATTCCAGCTTTGGAAGACAACATTTCCGAAGAAATTCGGGCTATTCCGGCCGAAATGCTCGAAAAAGTTGCCCAAAATTGGACTTTCCGAATGGACCACCTAAGACGCAGCCGCGGTCAACATTTAAATGAAATTATCTTCAAAAAGTAAATGTCATGGACCAATCTAACGTTTCAAATAAAGAACCGATGAGATTTTGCAAATTTTATGCGTTTTTTTTTTTAAAAAAGTTCTCAAGCTCTTAAAAAATCACTCGTTATATTTACGCTTTGTATGTGAGGTACCACGACTTCTATACCAATCCAGTCTATATTCTGCTAGACTATGCACATTATTAATAGGGTTACTTGTGCAAAGTTTCAAGATTCTACTTATTGCAGATCGATAACACTTTTTCACTTTGTATGGGAGGTACCACGCCCACCACCCCAATCCAGTCTGCGTTTTGTTAGACTATGCACATTAGTATGAGGGTTTCTTGTGCTAAGCTGCATGACTCGACCTATTGCTGATCTCTGGGTAAGCGAAAATAATTATTAACTTTGTATGGGAGGTACCATGCATACCAACCTGTGCAAAGCTCCAAGACTCTACCTATTCTAATTTTCTAGGTAAACGATAATAATTTTTTACTTTGTATTGGAGGCACCACACCCTGTATACCAATCCTATCTTTGTTTTGCTACAATATGCACATTACTTTGAGGGTTACCTGTGAGAGAAATACAAGACTCTACCTATTGTAATTCTCTGTGCACGATAATAATTTTTCACTTTGTATGTGAGGTACCCCACGCCTGCTATTCCAAAACAGTTTGTATTTTGCCAGACTATTTAGATTAGTATGGAGATTACTTCGGCAAAGTTTTAAGATTATACCTGTTCGCTATATATTAAATATTTTTTCCTTCTGTATGGGAGGAATCACGCCCACCGTCCCAATCCAGTCTCTTTTTTGTTAGACTATTCATATGAGTATAGGGATTACTTGTGCAACGTTACAAGATTCTAACTGTTGTAGATCTCGAGCTACACGACATTAATTGTTCAATTTGCATGCATACCACTCCCACTATTACAACTTAGCCTTTGTTTCGCTAAACTATGTGTATTAAAAAGGGGGTTACTAGTACAAAATTTCAAAGATCTACATACTATAGTGGGCGTGATGAATTAAGTTAGTTTATGATGAAGATTTAAAAAATAGTTGCAGTCGTTCTTAAGTGATGCGATTTCCAACGAACAACATTTGATTTTATTTATATAGATTACAAAAAAAAACCAATGGTATGAAAAATTCAGCTATTAATTAAATCAATAAAATTTAATATAAAATTAGTTCCCCATTCCCATTTATTTCCATCCATGTGAAAATGAATTCTATACTATTCACGTCTGCGAACGTGCTAAACATTTATTAATATTATTTATTTAAAATTTATAAGTTTCTTTCCTAACGACACAACTAACAATGGGCTGGTAATAATGAGCGAATAAGCAATTTTCATTTCCAATGTTTTCTCTTTCCACACTTTGACCAAAATGTGTTGTTATGTTGTAATTTTTACTTATAGGTATTATTCTTTGTTTGACTGTTGCTTTTTTTCATTTTGGTTGCTAAAAAGTATTAAAGTTTTTACTTGAAAATTTTAGCATGTTTGTAGCTACTAGGGACAATTGATTTTTTTTTTATATTTTGTTGATTGTTTTCTCTTTCTTTTGTATTTTTTTATTGCTATTTTAGTTGCTGAAGGAACTGTTGATGTTGGTTGGCTGTTTCTTTTTATAACTGTCAATTAAAAAGTTCTAAACTACAAACAAAATTTAACTTTAAAAAATTATACCGTTCTCACTTTTTTATCGCTTCTGTTACGCATGTAGAGATATTCAGGAATTGTATTTGTTTGGTGTCTTAGGGCAACAATATCAGCAAAGCTGTTTTTCTAAGTACACTTAATACAAGGTAAAAGCAATTTCATGCAACTTTTATTTAATGGTGTTTGCATTAAATTAAAAAATAAAATGAAAATTCTGAAACACAATTGAAGTTACATCTTGAAAAACGAAATTGTTTCTCTTTCATTCATAATGAAAATTACATTTTTTAAGAAGCAAATGGTTGAAGTTAGTATCCTCTGTAACGTTCTGACTGGTTTCTTTAAGATATGTCGTTATTTTGTATTGAAATATATTTAAATATTTGAAATTGATAAGAAAAAAATAAATTAAATTAAAAGGTCAATGTTCAAAACTGTAATACCAAGAAGCAATAACGGAAGGTGGGAGCTGTTAGGTGAATAGCAAATAGTACAATAAATGTTTACTTTATTTTACGGTAAAGAAAGATGTTCATAATGGATTGTACTTTCACACTAAGCCACATTAAAAACATATATGAATTTTAAAAAAATTAGAAGACACTATTTCAAAGATTTTTATAAAACTTTTTTTAAATATAAGAAAAAAATTTATTAAAAATTTGATATTTTCATGATTGATATCAAATTAAAGCGTATGAAATCCTCTTCCTAGGGCTTATAGAACTGAAATTAGAATATATTTAATCCTCGAGCTTATATGCAAAAAAGCGTTATTTTCCTATTTTGATAACTGTATAGCTAAAAAACTGTGAGAGATAGAATTTTTTAAAATGATATTTGGATTCAGAAAGTCAAAGGATATAAACATCAAAAATTTCAATAAAATCGGAAGTGGTAAATTTGAAAACAATTTATTTTGGTTGATTTGACAAGGAATTACCCAAATATATTATAAACACTCTAAAAAACTTTTGTTGAAAATTACGTCGATATTAGTAGGCAACACTTTGCAGAATATATTCAACCTAAAATTAGGTAACAATATTTTAAAATCTTTTGTTGAATTTTGAACAAAATATGTGTAGTTAATTTACACAAATTGTGTTTAATTGTTTGCCCACTTTTTTTTCTAAAATTTTCCCTTCAATAAAAATGTATTAAATATATTTCTTTAGTTACATTTATTTAAACAATTAAATAATATCTATACATGTAATGTCTATCTGTCTGTCTGTCCTTCAATGTTTGTGTTCGTAAAACGTAAAAACTACTGGATGGATTTTAACAATATTTTGTGTGGAGGTACCGTGGTATCCTGGTCCCAACATAGGATACCTTTTTTGCTCAAAAATATCTTAATTCCAAGAGAAAGTGGAGAAAAGGCAGCGATTTTTTGCCGATTTAAAAGTACTGCGTACTTTAAGGCACGTTTTGTTTTTGAAAGCAGTATATTTTAAGCAATGTTGCGCGACAGATGGCGCTATTTTGAAATAATGTGTAAGTCATTTCCTGTCTGTCATTAACAGAAATTTACAATATTTTTTAGAATTTTATACAGGGATGGGTACCTTTATATAAAGTAAATACGAAATAGTCTTTAAATTTGGTGTGAATTGCTGTAAAAGTAAAATGTGTGGGCACTGGTAGTTAGATTAGTAGGTAGTAGTGGGTAGTAGATTAGCTTATGAATAAATATGTAGGATAATAAATAAATTGTTGTTTGCTAAAATTAAAATTCAAAGTACTATTTAAAGTTAATTAACATTTACGTTGTTGAAAAAAAAAAAATTAAATTGTTGAAAAAAAAAATTAAATTGTTTTTTTTTTTGAATTTGAGAGAATTTAATTGAATTAATTGTAATTATTTATTTATTAACTACATCTTCCATATACTAGCATGTAAGGTAATACTACATTTATATAAATCTATTGAAGATATTAAGAAACACAAAAATGTTTAAATTATCTTTTAGTTCACATTAAACGCACAAGAGCAGTGACATTTTCATTCAATACCTTTTGTACTTTAATATTAAAATATAATCAAAGTTTATTTAATTTTGTGGAACTTCTTGCCATCATCAATATTTTTTTACACAACAATAAAACTAAGAATATTTTAAGTTTTCGTGTTAAAAGTCAGAAGTGGGATTATTTCAGAAGACTTAATACTTATACTTTATAGTTATCTTAAAAAATAAATACATTTATTGCATTGAACAAAAAATCCAAGCAGTACGAGTATTTCCTTGTAGATTTTCTATTTAGATTTTATTTTTGGGTATTTCATTCTAAAATTGTTCTTTTTTAATAATGGGAAAAAGTTCTTTCAGTTGTTAGAAAAATATAATTTTGTATTGAAAATATTGTATTTAGTAACATACAATTTTATTATAGCGTTAATTTTGACCTTCCAAAAAAAAAAATACTGAATTACTTTGGTAATATAGGTTTAAGCTACGAGGAAAAATGTAGAGTCAATTACAAAGTTAATCAATTTTGTTTCGCATACGGTTAAATCAATGACTGCTGTTATATATTTAAGAAATAAATAATATTAACAATTTAAATTTCGGTTTATTTTGTATTTTCATATTCTGTGTAATAACAAAATTTTTAATGTACGTAATTTAAACTGTACGTATAAGTAATGTCCATTTTTTTTATTAATCATTCACAGAAAAACCACATTTTTGGATGTATATGCAATAAGCCTACTTTTTACATTTTTCAAAAACTAAATTCCGTCAGAATATTTTTTTAATAGTATAAGAAGAAAAAGAAAAACAGTTTATGTAAATAACCTCTCATTGCCTCTAAGATATGTACATATAAGTCTTTAAAAATTAAAAAGTTTAAAAAATTAGTAATTGCAAATATTTATCGTTTTTCCATTATCAATAAAAGTTTATTTAATCGAAAATTACTACATCTGAAATTACGTTGTATATAGATATAAAGACAGAAAGGAAGAACTTAGGAAACCAGAAAATGCATTACACTCTGCTAGTATCTCATTTTTCTTTATCGCTTTATAATAATGAACTTATTCCTAAAAAAACATAATAATTTTGAATTGATTTATTTTCGAATAAAAATATTGGAAAATATTGATTAAAAAGTATTAAAATACGACTTAGAGCATCGATTAATATTCTGAGACTGTTAGGTTTATGACACAAAAAAACAAAGACAACTTTCGAACGCTTACCAACAGCATATATAAAAAAATATTTGCATAAGGAAAATGATTAAACATTTATATATTTTTTCTAATTTTTTAACAATTGTGATTGTGTAATCACAAATCCATATTCATTATACTATAAACTTAAATTAATAAAAAATATAAAAGAAATAAAAGAGTATTTAATTTAATTAAAATTAATCATTTGACAAGATCGTATATAAAGTGTGAAACACAAATTTATCTATACATATAATAAAGTAGTATTCTTCCATCTGTCTATCTGTCTGGGTTTCATTAAAGTTCGCTGCACGTAAAAATTTCAGAATGGATCTTAACAAAATTTTGTGAGGGGGTACCTAAGTATCCTGGTCCTAATATAGGATATTATTTTCCGCTAAAATCTTATTTCCAAGAGAAAGTGAAGAAAAAGCAGTGAAAAACGCAATTTCCGGTTTAAAGGTACTAATATTTTCGTTTCAAAACTAGGATTTTTCAACACGGATTTTTTTTCAACACGGTTATTTATTCAACTCACCTTTTTTTTAGTTCAAAAATATTGAAGATACAATAAACAATTTATGAAAACAAAAAAAAAAAAACCTTTTTTTTAGAAAGTGGGATCCTTTAAAAAACTACTGCGCAACAGACGAATTGAATAAAATTTGTATTTAATTTGTATTTTTACTTTGTGTAATTACATTGTTATTAAAATATTTTAAACACCTCTTACAGAGATTTATAATATTTTTTTTAATTTTAGAATTTTTAATAACTTTTACAACTTTATCTAGAGATGGGTACCTTTATATAAAGAAAATACGTGAACTATAACCGAAGCACTATAAAAGTAAGAGTCTTACAATTGGTGTGGAATATTTTCAAAATACTATTGAGCAAAATATTGTCAGGTCCATGACGGGCACAGATAATATTTGATAGATTTTCAAGAATTTTTTAAGTAAATGTTATCAAAAACTGAATCGAGAAAATTATAAGTGAAATCTTCGTGAGTTAATAAAAAAAAAAAATTTTGATAAATTTATCAATTTTGTTATAATATTATATGAAGGATCTACCTCTACATCAAAGACAAAGCTAATTTCGGTTAGAATATCTAAGGATTTGTAGTTGTTTTAATCATTTAATTTAATTATCAAAAAGTGTTTAAATAAATGTATTTATTTTTACTCAAAACTATACACAGACAGAAAGGACTGTTTGCTTAAATTAAAGATTTTAATAGTTTATTATCAAAAGTACTAAGGCAAATTTATACCAGGTAAACTCAATGGTGAATTGGAAATCAAATGACGTTTCTCAAGTCTTAAAATTATATTCGCCTTATTCCTAATTTGTTTTGTGTTTTATGAATATTTTTATATTCTTTACATTTTTTTAAGAAATAAACAAAACCAAAAGTGAAAAAAAAAATTGTTAAATTTAAATTATTTAATTTTTTTGAAATAGTGTTTGAAAAAGTGTTTATACTGATTAAATTTTAAGAAAACTGCGGTCAGAGGACATTGTAGTTTTCTGCCCCTCTCTCCTTGTATCATTTATTCTTCTAAAAATTAATCCAATTGTTCGAAAAAAAAAATTAAAATTGTTTTTTTTGTTTTTCGTTTTGTTTTAACCTCTTCAGAGATGAATTTTTTAAATTGAAAAACACTGATTTTATTTTTCATTTTGTTACTAGTTGTTTACCTTATATTTATAACAATTCAGTAATAGGTATAAGATAAAAATAAAAATTGTAAATTTTATAAAAAAAAGATAATGTCGACATATGTGGCCATTTAGCGTAGAGTTCATCTATGAATGGAAAGATTTCATACACTTTTCACACATATAGTGAGTTCGTCTCGTACAATTTTTATTATGACATGGAGTTTTTTTATGCTCAACTGGACTCTGGACTGGCTCAACTATAGAATCTAGTCTAATTTCTAGAATAACTTTAATCTTGCTTCCGACTTTTTAGATGGTTCAGCAATTGTACAGAGTATAGTTTGTTTTTTTGTTACGTTTTTCTTCGGAGAAAATATTTTTCCCCCACTTAATAATCAAATTGAACTAAAGATATAGAAATAGAAAAAGCTTAGTTATCATCAAATAAAAATACTAACAACTAAATTTTTACTGATGTTGTTGGGCAAAAGCTGCTATTATATTCAAAAGAGGATTTTATGCAAATCCTTTTTAAAGAATAAATTAATACAATTCAGAAAGGTTAAAATTTTAAATGCTCTTTATTCGTCTAAAGTAGCTAAACTCAATAGGACAAGGATTAAAAAAAGAAGAAACGAGTTAAAATGAAGCCAACTATGTAAAATACAAAATAAAATTCATGCTTTTTTGTTTTGTACTTAAATATTAAATTTAGCACAATGACATAAAGCATCTTTTAATAAGATCAAATGGAAATTATTAAAAATAAAACAAATTTATATTTTATTAAAAAAGTAATAAATTTCTTTTGAAAATTACAAAATCTTTAGTATTTTCAGTATTTTCCTTAAACTTGTTTTTAAGATTATAATTTATATGTGTAGTTTGAGGGAAAAGTTTTTTTATGCACAAAAAAAATATAAAAATAATATAAAGTGTCAAACTTTCAGTTACAACTTTGACGCGTCACATAAAACCTTCATCGTCTATGGATTTCTACTTTATGTTAAAACTGTCAAATAAAAAGCAATGCGCAGAAATTTAACGAAAGATATGAAAACAGCTATTTATAAACTTAAAATTAAAAAAAAAAAACTAACTTATGCTGCACAGCTTATAGTGTGACAAATAATATTTTGAGTGATGAACGCATTATTGCAAGAAATCAAATAAAAAATATAAAGAGGAAAAAATTGCATAACATGATTTATTTACCATCTCTCATATTAGATATTTCAATTATTCATAAAACCTTTTGACTGAAATTTATATTGGTTTTTAATAGACTTTAATTTTTAAATTAAGCTTATATTTGTTTGATTTTAATATTTCTTAATTAATTATTAAAATATTATTATATGTTATATGTTATATAAAACATATTTATATGCACTTTTCTTTACCAAAAATAGATTATATATTTGCTGCAATATTCTTGTAATACTTCCAACTTTGTATGTTCATATATAATATATTTTATTATTTATTGTATGTTGATAGTTAAATGAGTAAATAAATAAAAAAATATTATGTAAAATTTTAATACTTATCAGAATTAAGTGCTTGAAGAGTTTATATGTAACAGGACAATATTTTTTTAATGTGATAGAAATTTACATTGGGTATAAGGCTGCACTATAACTTTTCAGTTCAAATTATTTAACTTTATATTCTAAGCAGTTAACAACACGGTAAGGCAAAATAGACAAAATATAAAAGATACCTCTACTGGAAAGTGGTGTCTGTTATATACGTGGTTTAGTTGATATCTTTGTAATTTTTATAGATTTATATACATACATAATAAAGATTCACACATTGAAACTTGACTACGGCCAAAGTGCTGATTAGCTTTTCTGATGGTTCACAAGAATTCACCCGACTTCCGCTATAAATTAGCTTACACGAATATTAAATAAAAAGTGAAGACTAATCAGCAATTAAGCTGTCAAACCAAAAAAGTTTGCTTGTTTTATACTATATATCAAATATATACATATGTACTAGAAAACTCCATGTAATAAAATAAATGCCACAAAATAGAAAAAAAAATATAATATTTAAACCTACATACATAAATGCATAGCATAGATGCAAACTTTTGTATAGTTTATAAAAACCCATTTAAATGGTTATCTTTGTTATACAAATACTATTCATGGTTTTCAAAAGAAGTGTCATTGACCTATGAATATATAAGAAAACCATTTCCAAGATTGTTTAAATTGTAAACATGTACTCAGAAATACGTATTTTTTTTATGAAATTGTATATTTAAATTAAATGCTTTCAAGATAGTTCACAGGATTTTATCAAAATTTTACAAAAACTACTAATTCTATCCGTATGTCTGTATAACATAATTACAAGGTGATGCGATACTAAAATTCTTTTATGTATATGATTTTATTTTATTTATTTTATTACAAATTATATTCTAACTTAATTTACGAGCATAGTAGTAGACCTCTACTCGTTGTAGTGAAACACACAAAGTCTTTGGTGGGAAGCGAACCCGCAACTCCCAGACTGATAGAATAGCACACTATCTACAAGCCTACCGTGGCACCCAGATAAAAAAATATTTCAGAGATCTTAACTACTGCTTTAAGAACACAAAGTGATCAAGCACCTAGTCGTATTGGTCCTTATCTGACTATTACCATCGTAGAGTGTGCATTGCAGCACACTCTACGATAACGTGCCATGTGTATTCGCTCCCATACCACATAAGATGTACGGCACAGTCACAATGAATAGCAATTTATAGAACATGGCAAGCCTGGACCCATGCTCTAACCTCTTGTTTAGGGGTTGGAGAACATCCAACTCCTTCTGTTGGGAGTGCAACAGCACGCATTAATCAACAATGCCCCATCCCTGTTTACATCGATCTTAACAACAACCACCACCAACAAGCTGCCACAGAGATGAGCGGCTCTTTGGGCACTGGCCGAGCCTCGAAGAGGACCCTTAATAAAACAGACTTGTTCTTCCAGATTCAGGCTCCCGTACCCCCAGCGTCTGGTGACCCCCTTTTTCCCCGAGAGCACTTTGGCAATGCTTTTGGAAATGCAGCAATAATAGTTTGTAGTCCAGGGGGGAGCTTTTTAGATCAATCGGGCTAGCCCTTTTCAAATGTATAATTAATTTCTTTCTATCCCATTGTGCATTGAAAGTGACAGAAAACAACTCTACTGAGAATTAATTGCACATAAAATTGTTCGGGATAATACTTGGAGTATTATACTACGCGACTTCTTAAAAAAGCTGTGCTCTTAACTGGGAAGTTAGTGAAAATTTCGCATATCTGAAAAAAAAGTTATAAATTGGTTATAAATGACCAAAAATAATTGGTTATAAATGACCAAAAATAATTTATAATTAAAGTTATAATTAAAGTCAAAGTTCCCCATAAACTTTTACTTTAATTATCTTTAAATATATACTTTATATTATCTTTAAATATAACTTTTTAAATGCTTATAGTAGTTTTAAATCAATTTATGTTTTATTTTGTTTATTAAGCCTTTATTCCTATTTATCTTGTCAAATGCTTAAGATAAGGCGATCAAAAGAGCAGAATAATACTTTCCTCCCTCAAATGCCTTGTCTACTACATTTACCGATTCAATAGCAATGTTTTTTCTTATTAGCCATATTTGATGATTCAGAAGACATTCTATTGGTTCTAGATTAGTTTTAGAATTTCTCGTACATCATGGTTGTTTATTTCTGCAGATGCCTTACCTTGAGATCTTGCGGTACCGCCGATTGATAATATGATATTCAAATATAATATCAACTTAACTATACCCTTCCGGTATTCGTGTGAAGTCTTAATATAATAACATATAATGAAACGTTAACTGTCTGAGAAAAAGCAGTGAAAGTACACCGATTTTTTTTTACCGATTTAAAGGCACTGCATACTTTAAGGCATCTGTTATTTTTAAAAGCTGTATATATTAAGCAATGTTCTGCAACAGATGGCACTGTTTAAAAATAATAAATAACTCATTTCCTGTCTGTCTTTTGCAAAGCTTTATAATAATTTTTTAGAATTTTATTCACGGGTACCTTTATATGGATTACTTTCAAAGCAAAATTGAACAAAATATTGTCAGGACGCAAACAACGTGTATGGGCTAGATAGTAGTTAATAGCTACTATCTCGGAAATTATTGTCAATTGTTCTAATCGTACTTATCCTGTAGCATGTCAATTTAGAAGTGGTGCAAAAAGTTATAACTCGTGACTGGTGAAAAAGGACCTATTAAGTAAATGACTCAAAAGTAAATTAGTATAAAAATATTAAAATTAAAGAAACACAGTTGTAACGTACATACCGAGCAATATTTTTACTCACAACTTCAGTCGGGATAACTTCTTACTCTTAGTAGCTATTTAATAACTACTCCATTATAATAAATTATATAACTCATTATTTTCTTGTATAAAATAATACATTTAATTTGAAAACCATTTTTTTAATTTTATTTAATTTAAAAATCATTTTTAATAAAATTTGAATGAAGTATGTTTTGTCTCTAGTGACCAAATCAGGTGTATGAATATATTCATACGCAATATATACACTATGTTTTATTCATTTAGAGTAATATAATAAAACTTTTAACAATTTTTAATAAACAAAGCGTTAATCAATTTGATGGGATGAATTCCACGTATATTTTCCATGCCTTTTATTGCATTATTATATCAAAGGGTGCCGTAGCCCAAGTGGTTAGCACGTTGAATACTAAGCAATAGTGATGAGTTCAATACTCAGCCGTGGCAAAATTAATTTTTCTGATATGTATTAATAAAATAAATTGGCAATGCTATCTTACCATTAGTAATTCAACAAATATACCTTCACATAACACAAAAGGGCGCTTGATGCAAAATGTTCTTAACAATAATCATAAATACCTTTGCGATTTGATTTGGAGTATTGTCATAACTAATGCTTTAACTATTCCCACCTCCATTATGAATAGTTTTTTTATCGTTTCGCTTTCAACAAGATGAAGAAAAAATGAAAATTGACCCCCTCCTAGGCCAACGCCATGTAAAAGTAACAGGTCTATTTCATATATATGTTAGAACTCGAGCCGGTCCTTATCACTTCGGAACTAGCGCGTGACAAGTCATGGGTAAGTTCCATTTTCGACAGGGTAGTTAATAATAAACTTTTCTTAAATTGTCTGCAAAAAAATAATCAATTTTATATTTAAAGAGTTTAATTAAAGAGAGCTGGAGAGGTTATTTTGGGTACTATATCTGCATTTTATCCCAGCAAAAAAATCTTATGGAAGTTGATATTCTCTAGGTAAATAATCGGATTTTGTAACCCAAAAATATTCACAACGTCATAGGAGTTAACGCTGTTTTGTTTTTAACCAATTGGTAAGTCAATTGTCTATGCAGATAAATTAGTATCAATTTGTGCCTGAAATCACTGCCACCTTATTTGCTTTTGTGGGAAAGTCATTAACAATTTGAGGAATAAAATTATTTTTAAAAAGTTTAACACACATAATGTAAATATTTGTATATAAAAGTCTTCAAAGCCAATTTATTGTAAAGTGATTTTAGGACACATATTTCTTCGACGTATAGCTTATTAACAAAAAATATTGCAAAGTGAATTTACATCATATAATTAATGGAATTAAATATCAAGCTATTGCAATACCCTGTGTTTATATTTGTATATTAAAGAAATGCGATTTTTAAATGCTCAGAGGACCTTTAGAATAATATATGTATGTATATTCATTTGTAGTCCTGTAACCACATGTGTTGGTAAAAATGAAAAGGAAATTATTTTAATGTTTTTCATGAAAAGTACAGCAGCTAACAAAACTATTTGGCATAACCTAGGTAACATCGAATATTTGCTAAGGATTCCATTTCCTACAACAGAGAATTTTTTAAAAAAATTTTAAAAAATTAAAATTAAAAAAAATTTTAAAAAATTATAAAAATATCAAAAATATTTATGTATTTGTTTTTGTATCAGTCACTGCTTCTTTATGTGTATAGAAAGGTAAGTTAAACATTTAATACAATGTGTTGTTATATATAGTTTTTTACTGTTAATGTCGTGACATAGTTTGTACACAGGTATAGTAAACACCGCCATGTTTGCTTTTATGCACGTACGAGTATATGTGAATAAGCTTATTTATACTTTTATAGTAACAAAAAATAAAACAAAACAAAAATGCATGTGTGTTAAAATAAAAGAATTCAACTGTATGCACAACAGTGATTTTGTTATTTATAAGCATTTAAGTTGTACTAAATTTTGAGGTCATTGTGTCAACAGTTTCAAAATAACACCAATGTTTACACTTGAGCCCGTTGTGTGAGCATAAACACATGCATTTATTTATTTTAGCAATATACATACATACATATCTACATACAAACATATATTTTAAAGACGAGATACATACTTTGGTTTAATTTAGTAGTGCTAGGCAGGTACAAGGAAAATTGTTTAAAAAATTAAGAAATAGAATATTAAATGTTAACGGAAGTAGCTTTATAAATTATGACATATTCCATATATAGATATGTAGGCAACCAAAGCATGGCAATAACTTAATGGGTCCTGTTTTGACCCCACAAGGATTTCTGGCATCCAATCGCCAATTTGGGACAACCTAACTTTCTTTGAATCTACGTGCTGTAACCAGTCTTTAATTACAGCTGTAGAGTTTTCTTACTGTCCCCTGATTTCTGTCGATCTTCTTTCTAATTACAGATTCTATAATAATTACTAACATTTGCCGTAGGCTTAGTTCCTGTATAACATCCACATTTAATATCTCACGGTTCTAAGCTTAATGATAGCGAGTATTAAATATTTATACACAATGTGCGCCACGGTCTCAGCCTCTTTTCGGAGCAGTCCGCAAATGTTGTTTTGTTAATATTTTATCTTGGTTAGAAGATACTTGAAGTTTCCAATAAGATACCTCGAGCTTTTCAACCGAAGCACTATGGCACATATTTTGAGAAGGCGGCCAATTTACCAATTTCAGAGCTATATTACTCGTTTAAAACTAAATATCAGAGTACCTCGGGAGCCAAAATATTACTGGTCTATTTCAACATTATCACAGAGAACAGTGTGGTCCAAAATTGACTTTCGCAGAGAAAGTTAAAGTTAACAAAATTTTAGATATTTTTATTTTCTAAATGCCTATAACTTTCTTGTTTTAAAAAGATTTTGTTACAAAACAAATTTTGTATAATTATAACTTATAAGCTATTGGGTATTTTAAACCCTACAGAACTTTTTTTTTCATCGGTCTATTTTTACATTTTGTAGCAAAAATTAAAGACCAAAGTTTCACATACAAAACAGAAAAAATAAGAAATTCCAATCCAATCAAAAGTTATTGATCTTTGACCGCCTTCTCGTGAAATGGTCCACTGTGCGACGGACTATTACCTAAGAATTGTGAGGTATTCTTGTCCATCTTATCCGAAATCGTCAATCTAAAAAAAATCTGTTTTATTTCAGAGCCTGACCTCTCTACTTTTAGCTAGACTCTCTTCATCCTTCATCATTCATCCCTGTCTGCTTCTTAAGGCGTTATTTGTTTTACACAAACTAGAATTCACAAAATTCTCACAAGTAATGGAGAAAAACACAGAGCTTCGACCTATGCGGAAATAAATCTACATATATTAAAGTGGACGACAGCAACTATGCTAGAGTTTTTATATTAGCAATCAAGTATACTGGCGTGTGCTGCTTCATGAACTATTGTTGTCAAACCTTCCGGTGAAATTACTATCAAAAACGTGGCTTGATAATGATGTTCTCACATCAAAAGCGATCGCCATCCGTACAAAAAAAAATCCCAGTGATTACGTTCTTTACCGGAATGTATGACAACAGATTATAACTTCTCTCCGCTTGACTTAAATGTAACCAGTCTCCTAACAGAGACAAGAGCTAGCAAGACCTATCCGGTTACCGGCTTATAACGATTTTTTTATATAAACTTTGCATTATATTTGTGAATATTTTATCTATTATATATTGTATTTTTACTGTGTGTTTGTGGAAGTTAAAATGTATAAGTTTATGTCCAAACGCATAATGATGACATTATTTTCAATATTAAATATGATTACCAGCTATAAAATATTTATGCCTGTAGAAACCATTTAAGTACGTGATTGAGACTCTTGCGCAAATTCTAACACAAAACATTGTAGAAACTAGTCAAAATTTGTTAGGCCAACTAAATTATGAATTATATAGGACATTATAAAATTAACGTTGAATACAAATAGATAAAGGATGATGAAACTTTTCACCCTATAACATATACATCATAGAGAATGAACACATCACACACACACATACAAATGTTTGTTCAGAAGGAAAACAGAATGGAGCGAACATGAATGAAAATGACCAGCCAATAGAGTCAAGCAGAGATTTACTTGAAAAATATTTTATAAAAATACGCAAAACATCATTTATCATCAACGTGGGAAAATCGCTAAGAGATGTGATGTGATGATGATGATGATGACGATTATTTTGACCAGCTGTATGATGAGCCTTTGATAACAAATAACGTTAATACACGTGCATAACATCCACATTTAACACATTGCATTCATATTGTTAAAGAACTTATCTCGCATACAGAAAGCCTTATTATAAAAATACTGTATTACAAATTGTATGGCCTTAAAATGCGTATGTGTGTGCTTATTTGAATTTGGACACTATTACGGACATGCCTAAGTACATGTACATATGATAAATGAGTTTCATACCCTAAGGTTAATTATGAGTTCAATTGACGTTCAAACCAATGTAGATATAAAGTACAACATAAACATTTAAATCTATGCGCATCGAATATATTACTTATATATATTGCAAAATACCTATGTGTTAGTAAACACTGAATAGTATATGATTAAGTCATTGCATGTCAATTTAACCAAAAAAAAATCTTTTCAAATTTACTATTCCAGATTTTATTAAAACCTTTGGTTTTTTTTATATTCTTAACTCCCTAAATCCAAATATAATAAAAAAAATCTATCTCACACAGTTTTTAGCTATAAAAAATTTAGCTTTTTTACACAAGCGCTCGAGGCTGCAATATATTGTAATTCCAGTTGTATAAGGCATATGAAGTTGAGTAAAATCTATGTAATTCTAAAGGGGATTCAATAAGCTTTAATTTTTAAAAATTTAGTATACACAGAAAAAATTATTACCAAAATTTTTCCGAGTTGTTTGATTTTTTTTTCGTTTTTCAAAAACTTTTTTGTTTGGTTCGAATCAAGGCGAATCCATTTATCAGGTAAAAGCAAGACGAAAACAAATGCAACAATAAAAAAACAACATGTATTTTGTTTTTGTTTGGTCGGCTGCCTCTGTCAAAATAAATTAATTCGCTTAATTAATATAAAAGCAAACTATAAAAGATAGCTGTGTTCGCTTACTTTCGAAGCAGAAACTTCCAACATTTATGAAAAATATTGAATTGAATTATTTTTTTTACACAATAATAATTTAATCTCTTATGTGTAAAGATCCCTGAAAGATGTTAAAACGACCTACAATATTTCTAGAGCCGCTGGCTGCATGACTAGCAAACAACAAAAAATACATTTATTAACTATTTTAATTAAAGAACAAACCTAATGTGTTTTGTATATTTTTACTAAAAGAAAAAACGAAGAAAAAAATAGAACTAAAAAAAATTCATTTAAATAAAAGCATAAAAAAGAATGTGGACCCACCGCAGCTCATTTAAATTTTTTTAGATGTTGTGAAAATTTGTGTTATGTTACTGTGGTGTGTGTAATAAAAATTTAAAATAAAAAATCAACATACATTCATATGTAACGGCTTTTTTAAATATTTTTTTTTTTCAATTTTTAAAATTGGTGACTGGTTTGTCAAAATATGTTTATTTGTTTATTAAGCCAGCCTTCAAAAACGTAAACAAACAAAATTCGGATGAGCCTTGGATCGAATAATAATTTTGTCCAAGGCACATTACTCATGTAGCCTCACAATGGAGAGGAAATATTAAGGCGAAAATAATCAATTTTTTTAATATGGATTTTGACAGTTAAACTTACAATTTTCCCCTTAAATGGAAATTGAACCGTCAAACTCCATATAACAAAATTTAAAAATTTTCGCCTTAATAATTTCCCCTTCGTAGTGAGGTTACCTGATCAATGTGCCTTGATTTTGTCTGATTTTTAATTTGCTGCTAACAGTGTTGCCGTAGCAAAAATAATAAATAAAACTCAATATGTGAATATTGAAATGTTGTTCCCCTTAAAAAAAAAAATTACAGACTTTTAAATTTTGAATAGCTTCTAGTTATATTTTGGTAGATAGATGGACTACGTCATTTTATGGATCATTATGAAATTCAAAAGCAAAAAAAGTATATAAAATTTTTTCTTTTAAGTTTGTTAATAATATGTTCTGCGCAATGCAATATTGCTCACAGTTACTTCAATCCGTTTTATACAAAACATAGCACTAGTGTTGTCGGAATAATGTGATTTTTTATTAAAACTAAAAGTTATTTTAATGTTTTTAGTAAGCTACAAGATAAAATCTATGTTGCTGTTTTTGTTAAAGCTTTTTTTTGCGTTGGACTTCTTATAGAAATATAGAGTTATCCTTATTTTTAGAAATAATTTTGCCTATTCCTAAAATGTGGTTAAAATTTAATGACCCTGAAAATAAAATATATTTAACAAATAATTTCCCCAACAACAAACAAATTGGTTTATTATAAAATACAGCAGGCTATTAGCATTATGTAAAATAATAATTGAATTCCCAAAATTATTTTATAAGTACATATATAAATATAGTTTTATAATTTAAAATAAATAAAAATATTTATAAACACAATTTTATGTTTATCGAAATTTTAAATTGTGTTGCACTTCTGCCTGATAAATAATGTATAAAATTATTATGATGTAACTCATCACCGACTTTAAAACAGTCAGAAGCACATAAAATATAAATTTAAAACTTAAAAAAGAATACAAATCTATGCTGTAAGCACTAAAGTAAAAAGAGGATAGAAAATATATACCGAAATAACAATCTTTCCGGGGACAAAATTTAATTTCAATACTTGCTGTTATTTAGTTTCCAAGTTTCCATGTGCCTATCTATATATCTAGCGGTTCTGAATTGATTCTTTAATTTGATTCTATCACTTCTATACAAAAAAAAAAAAAAAACATGCAGACGTTTTAAAAACTTTCTCCTTTTATAAAGTAGGTTAATTACACGACAATTTTACAAATATTATCCATGGCACAATAAACAAGGTAGACTCGCGGCGAAAAAAGAGTACAACTCTGTAATAAAAATACGTACATTTTGTTTTTTGTATAAATCATTTTTGGATGTCAAAATAAAAAATGTTACATATAGTACATTTTGACACTTGAAGATGGAGACAACAAATAGTCAGCTGAGCTCTCGAGTTTACCTGTTATGAATTCGCCTTGAATATTATCCAGGCACATTCATCAGGTAACCTCACTACGAAGGGGAAATATTAAGGCGAAAATTTTTAAATTTTTTTTATATGAAGTTTGATGGTTCAGCTTTCATTTAAGGGGAAAAATTGTAAGTTTAACTTTCAAAATCCATATAAAAAAATGAAAAATTTCGCCTTGATATTTCCCCTTCGTTTTAAAACTACCTGATTAATATGCCTTGCATTTTGTTTTAGCCCATTTATTGCTAATTCTGCTTTTATAACAAATGGCAACACTTTTATGACATGCATTAACAAAATAAAAGCTTTTGATTTTTTCAAAACTTCGAAATAATATTTTAATTACAAGAAAAATATTTATGCCCTTATGCAAAATAAACAAAGTCTACTTCAAGTCTACTTTAAAACAAAATATATATGTAAATTTTGTCTAAAGTACACTTCCGGTAGACTTTATTTCTTTTGCATAAGGGTATTAATGTTGAAATATTGAAACATCTGAAAACCATTGGTTACAGAGAAAAAGGTAAAAATTTTCCATTAAAAAAATATTGCTATTCATATTTATTTGAATATTTTATTTTTATTCGCAATTTTTCAGATGGTCAACTTTATTTAAGTTTGTGTTAATGGTTTTGATCGGCAAACAATTTTCAAGAAAATAATTTTGAGAAATACAACAATTTTTTTCACTTTTGCGATGTTTTATTCACTTGTGGACGTGGTCATCATCTTGAATATTTTCTCGGCCTTCTGTAAAGCGCTTGTACCACTTACAAACACTTTTTTGATACAAAGTGGACTCCCCGAATGACATAGTCAACATTTCAAGTGCCGTATATAGCTGTAGCTTTTAAATCAGCAACCTGATATTAGTAAACAACAGCTATAAATTTTCAAGCAAGAGATAAAATTAAATTTGGTTCCCTTGTGTTATCGTAGAAAATCTTAAAAGTTAGTGTTACTATATAATTCTTTCTTACCGCTGATATGAGTATTAGCGTTAAGTCATAATGGTCATAAATGCAAAGAGTTTATAATGGATGATGTTAATACCAGATATTGTGTTGCTTGTGCTGCTTACCTGTCCTTTCTATCAAAAAGGTTTCATTAGTAAATATTTAGTAAATATTCCTGTATGATTTATATGAGAAATTAACTCTGAAAACTTACCTGCTCGTAATAAAAAGTTTAACATTACAGTTTTTTTAAAGTTTTGTAATTCAACTTTAAAATTCTTATATAAAGCCTACGGCTAAATAATGGTTTCGGCTTTATAATGGTTTCGCTTATAAGAACTGAAAAAAAAAATTCAAAAGCTTTTCCTTATTTTCTCGCTTTACGAAAAAAACTGATAAAATCCTCCATATTGTCTTTCGTCAAAAAGTTAATTGTTGAGATTATACTTCAGCACATATATACTATACATATAATACTATACGTATAATAAAACAGTTACTCATTTCCTGTCTGTCTGCCTGTGTTCGCATTACTTAAAAACTTCTAGATGGATTTTTACAAAATTTTGTAAGGAGGATGTTTGTATATTGGAATCAGGATACCAGGGCCTGATTCCAATATATAAAAATTCTTATTTCCAAGAGAAACTGGATTTTTTTACCGATTTAAGCATACTGCATACTTTAAAGCATCTTTTATTTTTCAAAGCGGGCTATTTAAAACACGGTTGCGCAACAGATGGTGCTTTTTTAAAATAATGACAAAATATGAATTACTTACTGCCAAATAGCCAATTATATTTGATTTGTATTTTTACTTTGTGGAATTACAATATTATTAAAATATTTTAAACACCATTTTATAGAGCTTTACAATAATTTAGAAATAAATAAAAAAAATTTAGAATTTTATCCAGGGATGGGTACCTTTATATAAAGTTTATACGCAAGAGTCTTAAAATTTGGTGTGGAATGCTTTCAAAACAAAATCGGACATAATAATATTGTCAGAACGTGCACAGCGTGTGTGGTCACAACTTCAAAAAATGAAAGGACAAACTTATTTTTCACCCACTATCGTCTATTATAATTAAAAAATATTTTTCCTTTTGCTTTTGAGGACATTTAGTTGCCTTAATATTTAAAAGCATCTATACAAGAAAGGGGATGCATAATTTGAGAAGAATAATTGATAGTTACGCTTAGAAGAAAAAGTAAAAAGGGAAAATTTTATAAAATAAATTAAACATTCCAAAGAACATTATTCAAAAATAACAAAACACATCCCCCAAAAACTTTTTTGAAATATTTGAAGTCCGTTAAAAAAACTGTTTCTATTGATACTTGACCCTTTTGTATAAAGTTTTTTTATGACAAGGGAAAAATGTATATATTATCATTTAATACGACAATTTTTTTCTATTGATATTTAAAATACAAACCAGTCTCTTCTCTAAAATTATAGGGTACAGTTATATACAATTTGTATTAAAAAGAAATGAAAATGTTAAGAGAATTAAAATTTCTTATTGGGTCTCCCTTTCGTCCATAATTTTATTTTTTGAAAAGAAAATGTATTAATTTTTTCGCAGGGCAATAAATACGGTATTCTTAATATTTGTTGTTTAAATTATTTATTTTCTTTTTAAAAACAAATATTACGAAAATAAAAATAAATATCTTCTGAAAATCAAGAACATATTCTGGCAAAATGTTTGAAGTATTCTTCGAAAAAAAAACCTGCAGATATATTTCTTCGAGTTAGGTTAGGTTAGGTTAAACGGGCCGCCCGCAAAAACGCGAGTTCACTCGGAGGCCAATAAGGCCCATTGTGATGCCCCAACGATCCCACCATTCCCTAAAGAACTCCAATACCGGTGGTTCTTGTAAACCACCCGGAGCTTTTCACAAAGCCTAATAGGCTACTCAGTGTCACATCCCTGAGACAGTCCAGGTCCTGAAAGAATCTTTGACCCAGAAATTTGAGCCTACGCTCTTGAAGAGCCGGGCAGTCGCAGAGAAGGTGTTGAACTGATTCCTCCTCTTCCTCATCCATACAGCTTCTGCAGCACCCTCCACGAGAGATTCCCATACGCTCCGACATACGTCCAATCATACAGTGTCCCGTTATAACACCAACCAGAAGTGCTAACGAGCTTTTCTCGAGGGTCAGTAGTGCCTTCGAGTTATAATTTATTCAAAGCTATTTTATAATATTATAACAAGAAAGATTGATATTGCAACGGCTGGAGATCGAGCTCGTGACCATACCTATAAATAAAATAGCCAACGTGCTACCTATAAAAGCTACAGCAGAAATCAGAAGTTTTTATTTCCAAAAATATTTGTAGCTTCTCAAAAAAATCTCTTAATCTGTTATCAATGAGTCCAAATAATTGTTATTTGTTTTGTCCTTACATTCGTATTTAGTTGATACTAATCTGGTATCAAACCAAACTTGGTTAGGCACCGCGCTTTATAATCTTGAATATTTAAATTAATTAGTTAAACTATTTTATTAATATACAAGTAAATTTTTTAAGTCAGGCTTAAGTTCCTTTAAGTTAATTTTAAAGAAAAATGGGAAAATAATTTTCACGCCACTAACATTTCAAAATTCTTCACCATAAGCTACAAATCCCCTAGTTTTGGTACGTAAAGTGCATAAAGTGACATCTTAAAAAGTGTTTGGCTCAGATGGTAAATGGAAGTACATTCCTTGGCTGATAGCAATGTCTATTGATATACAATGGGCTATTGATATACAACCGATTTCGGTTAAACGAATATGAAAAATTAAAGAAATTTAATTGCACCTTTGGGAGATTTTCAATAAAATAAATTTTGGATAAGTAAAAATCGTTTGCAAACATAAAGTAAAAATATAAAAATTTTGGTATTAAAAATAAAGATAGATCTATTAAATTAATTGAAATACATGTTTCAAATTAAGAGCTCGCTCTATTGAATTATTAATAGAAAACAATTGCTTAAGGGCTTTTCACACTATAATACATAATAATAATACTTTTAAGGAAAATGAAACCCTGACATGATGAGTTGTTTTTTTTTTTTTTGAAAAATTTCAAACGGCGATTAGAGTTGCATTTTATTCAAAAGTATTAATACTTGTATTATAGTGTGAAATGTCTTTAATTCACAACCTACAAGCATACCGCGTTTAGCTTGTAGAAATTTAGAATTCATATTTGGGTTATTGGTATCAGGATCATCAACAAGTAATATGGTTTATTATTTTGGTTTCTAGATAGCGAATCGGTAGTAAATATCTAGAAAATGCATTTCATTCTGCGTGTGTATAAAATTAAGTTTTTCCAATTTTTTCTTTAATATTAATAACCTAATTTTTATTTTTAATTATTCTTTGTTATAAAGAATAAAACGAACTTAAGCTTAACTTCAAAATTTCATCTGTATGATTTGGTAGCAATTTTATTTTATTTTACGTAGGTTGGTTCATTTTATTCCCAATTTTATATTTCTTATTTAAAAGATGTCGGTCGTTGTTTTTGCACAAGGCTGAAAAATACGCTGATTAAGTTTGATAGGAACGTTAAGCAAATCGAAGGAAAATTTTTAAACTTAGCAATTTGCTAAATTTTTAACTTTAGCAATTTGCTCACGTTTCGTAGACAATGTGTAATTGAGTTTCAAACAGTATAACAGGGTTTACATTTTGCACTAAATAAGTCTAAAGACTGCATGATTTGAAATCATATTAAATATTTATAAAACAATCGCTGTTGGTAGTGGAATAAAAATTGTGTTTTAAAATATAACACAATAGTTGCAGCAACACAAAAGAATTAACAAAACCACACATAGGATATGCAAGCACTTATAATAATAAACATAAAATATTTACTTTATATATAAAAGCGGTGATGCATTTTGCATGCGTCATTGGCTTGAACATAGAAAATACGTTTTCCTCTCAGTCTAAGTTAAGTAGTTGCTAATCACGTTCGAAGCAACTTCAAAAACGTCTGACGTTGCAGAAATGTCATGGTTAAAACATGTAGCACATTGATAAATCATCTATGTATAAAACAAAACCTACACACACAATTCTCTGTGGGATTTGTGTAAATGGTAAAAGTTTCCACAATGTAACAACGTAAAACAATGAACATTGAAAAGCCTAAAGTTATATTGGAAAAATCACAAGAACACCAACACTTAGATTTTAAATCTTTTTGCGATGGCTGTAATATGATGAAAAATAACAAAGTGCGGTAGTTGTTGAAGTACTTGTAGATTTTTAGTACATGGCTCATCAATCTTTTGTTCTTTTAGACACATGCAGTGTCAGCATTTATTTGACAGACATCAACATTAGCACTATTGCCAGTACATGTTAACATCCATCTAAGGAGTTAGATACATGAACACTACGGATTATTTTTTCTTATGAGGTGACATCAGAAGATGAAAAATAACAGGTGTATGGAGCAGTGAAGAGCAAAAGTGGAAAAGATTATTAATGAAATCAAGTTTGCATATAATTTTTCATCTTGTGACATTCTACATTGTTTTAATATAACTTCGTACGTTTTGAGTTGCATTGAATGAGTTTTAAGGTGAAGGCCAAAGTATGATAAAGTTTGGCAATGACAATCGTCATTAATCGCCAACAAATCTCAATGTATGAGATCATAGTATGGGTCGTAAATTTAAAAAATAAAACTTGAGAAAAATACAAAAGTGCAAGACTTAAAACCTGCACGAAATGTAGTTCGCCTTGGAATAGAAAGGGTCTTACAACTGTTGAACTCGACATTAATTGGTTTTTCTATGGAAAACATTTTTACGCTCCAGCAATATAAAAACCAACAAAACGATCATGTGTATTAAGAGTGCATTTAATTGCTCTGCGAAGGCAAGTACCACTTTTACTACACCAAGTGTATTAAATCCACAAATCTTCTGTGGTTTTAAATGAATGTTTTTTACTTTGGGCATGTTTACAATTCGTTTAAAACCATTACATGACCCAACAAATCGGAAAAATTTTATTTTTCACTCTAAGAACGTAAAGTATTTTCGGATCTCTACGATCTTATTCAGCAATCTTCATATTTTTCTGCTTTGAGTAGTGTTTAGGTTTAAAAATCCTCTAGCCAAAGTAGATAGATACGAAGAAGGCTTAAGACATGTGTAACAGTATAGAAATCACATTACATTCCAGAAATATTTTTAATACAATTGAATGTAATAAATAACTTGACAAATAAATATCATACTTAAATATTAATTTTTAATAGTTTTAAAAGGATGAATTTCGCTGCAGCTAGTTTCTATAATTATTTAGTTGTAATTTTAATTTTAAAAAATAATTTTTAAAATCTTAAATAATTTCAAATTTAAAAAGGAAAGTACTTATCTACGATAGTGATACTATCTCGTTATTAGATGACAAATGAAGCTTGGAAGGTTAGACAAAGGCTTGTAAAAACTTACAACATGTCAAAATTGGTTGAAAATGCTAACTGTTTTTGGGGGTCATCTGCAGCTGTAATCATCAATCATCAAAGGGTATGTGGCCATTAAACCTATCCTTTTTAGATTAAAAACAAGTAAAAGTGTTATATTCGGCCGTGCCGAATCTTCTATACCCTTCACCACGGTGATTTGATTTATACAGACATGTACAGCATTATCCATATTGTTGACTCTTTACTTAAATAAATTCGTATGAGAAAAAATCATTATTCATGAGATAAAAAAATAGAAGACAAATGAAAACAAATTCCGTTTGCTACAATTGTCGCCGTGTTGTCAGCTACTTAATGATATTGAAGCCGACAGCTACATCATAAACTCTGACATTGTTGTAGAAATACTTATTTTGCTTTTATAAAATTAAAAAACTTTTTCAAAAAATTATAAATATTTCCTCCAAAACTTTTTTTTTGCATATGAATTTTTAATTTGCAATTTTGTGACATTTTCTTTTGTTGAATAAAATAGAAATTAGCCTAAGTTGACGACAGCCACAACGTTTCATTTTTGACAGTTTGTAGTCGGTATTCTGATTGTCTATGTTTTAATACACCTAGGTTTTAAAACAGATATATCATCTATTTAAAAATCAAACGCATTTAAAAAAATATGTTACTCTATATACACACATACATACATATGTATATTCTTAATATTAAATACATGTTATGTAACAGTCATGATTTTCATTTTCAAAGAAATATTGAAATTTTTGTTTTAATTTTTCGAAAATTGTGTGTAAAAATTTTTTGTAAAATTTTATTCGAAAATTTTTTGGAAAATTTTATTCGAAAATTTTTTGGAAAATTTAAAAAAAAAATTTTTTCCAATATTTTTCTGTAAAATATCTTTTTGAAAATGCTTTGTAAATTCTCATGTAAATAGTTTTGAAAAAAAATTAAAAATTTTTTTTAAAAATTTGATTGAAATTTTTTTGTTAAATTTTGGACCTTTCTCCAATCTATATTGAGTTAGAATGGTCAGACTAAAGCAAAAAGAAATCCTTACAAAAAAACAAAAAATTCATCATATTGACACATGGGGGGTCCTTTTAACTGCTCCTATATGTCAGTGGGTACCCTGTGGGTCCATTGGCTACCTCTATGCGTATTAATTTCTATTAAGGTCTCTAATACAAATCAAAGCAGAAAAACCCTACCAATCTAAAAACAAACAAAAATCGCCCCTCGCAGGGGGTTATTGATCCCCCGAGATCTGTATGCACTCCTTGCAATATACCTGTTGCAGTCTAATATTTATTTGACAAAAAAAGGCAAAACAGAATCATTAAAGCCGAAAAAAATTAAAAAAAAACGTAAAAAAAATATAGGTGGGCGTGGTTTTTGGCCCGTAGCCTCCAAAGGAATGATCCGATGTTGCTGAATTGCAATACCAAAATTTTCGAAACTATGCCTGACAGATTGGTGTGCTTAAATTTTTTGTATCTCTTCTGGTGCTTTGGCAAATGACATTACCACACTAACACGGACAGACGGACAGACGGACAGACGGACATCGCTTAATCAACTTCTATATGTATAAGGATCCAGAATATATATACTTTATGGGGTCGGAAATGAATATTGTAGGAATTACACACGGAATGACAAACTTATATATACCCTTTCCACCTGTGGTGAAGGGTATAATAAACGCAATTGATTTGTCGTATTTGGAGAAGTATGACCAATTTTCGTGGCTTTTTTGGCTTTTATTTTATAATAATTTTAAAAAATATTTCTCTTTTAAAGAATACATTAAGCTCTGATAGCTATGGTGGATAAATATTCTTTATAGACGTTTAGCTAAGCTCTGATTATTATTTTTTTCCATAAATTTGTATTACAGGTATACTTGACCTTGTTTCGGTTTACCATAATCATGTAATAATTAAATTCTTAGCTTCAATAGCTGGACAGAGCTATTTTTAAAGATTAAACATTGCGTTAGATATTAGTCCAGCTTATCTGTTGCTTGTTTTGTCATTTACCTACAGTTCTTGGCATATACAGTATGCAGCAAAATTGCTTTTTGAAATGGATTTGCAAAGGACCCTAGATAGCTTTCGAAATGTTATACTAAAAATCAATAAATTGCTAAATGTTTATTTACAGAAATACATTTTTGCACCAATTAAAGGTTTTAATTAGTTTTAAATTAAAGTTCAATTAGTTGTTTAATTGACTTAAATATATATATATATTTGTTTAAAACAGAAAAAAAAAATCCTAATTAAACAAATTATTGAATCAATTTATTATTTAACTAGCTGTGCCACTTCGTCAGCGTCCTTCAATATTTTGTTTGATTTTGCTTTGAAAGCAATCCACACCAAAGACCCTTACGTTTTTAGATTTTTTTTTAACGAAATAACACTCAATTAATGCCTATGTTAACTGTGTTACTTCCTTTAGAAAGAGATAGTAGTAGATAAGTGCGATAGTAAAGACTCGCAGGCGCTTCTGGTGTTCTTTAGGAGAATTAGTTTGAAGCTAGCATAGCTAATTAATAATTATTTTACTGCGCCGGCGATTTAGTGCTATGTGGTAAAACCGGCGTTTTTAGTTCCGCCTTAAGATATTCTCCGTATCAGTTTATGCATGTTTTTACTTTATAAAAAGTAAAGTATTCATATCCGGTTAGTTCAACTGCGTACTTTCACTGCTTTTTCTCCACTTTCTAAGATATTTTTGAGGAAAAAAGTATCCTTTTTTTTAAATTTTAAACTGAAATTAACTTTAATTGGTACACATAATTTTTTCTGTGTGTTTAATCTACATATAATTAAAAAGTAACTCCCCTGCAGGAAATGTCAATAGTGAATCTGTACTGACTTACTATTGACACAGTCACCAGTACTAGTGTCATTATACCCCAGACAATGCTATTTCTATAGACATTTAACATGTGCATGTCATTCAAAATCCACTACTGACATTGGTACTATTGACTAGGTATTTCTTTTGGGACCATATGTAGACATTGGAACTAGTGATTCACTAGTACATTTTAGTAATTCTAGTCTACACTTTTGGTACTTTTCTGAAATAGATTGGAAAATGAAAATGCATATTTTCTTAACTTTTGTGGGATTATTAAAAAATAAATAAATGTCTAAAAAGTACTAATTCATAACAGTTTTCTAACATAGAATCTAAAAATTTAAATTTTTCGTATGTTAATATGAACAATTCAAGACTATGATTATAAAAAAATTTTTAAAATTAATTATTACGAACAATTCAATAAGATTGTTAAGAGTATGATTATAAATAATTTCAGTTAAAAAAATGTTAAAAATTAATCTTAGTTTGAAGTGTCTTCATCCATTTGTTTTCCGTTTGATTTTGCTTTGTATCGACCTATTTGTTTAAAAAGTTTCCTTTTTTGCCGCTGAAATGCTGCTCGAAGCGTTTTATCCAAATATTCACTAGAAGTTAAAATAACATCTAAATATTATAAAAAAAAATAATTGTCAAAATATTATAAAACTTAAAATAAACAACAAACTGTTTACCTATTACAATTTTAAACACATATGGATAATCACGCAATCTGTTTTTTTTTCTAATGGCTAAAATAGCGTCCAGTTCTTTTAATTTTTACTCACTCCTATTTGGGAAAAATAAGGTTTGTAGCAACCATATTTTACTTAACAATTCTGTCTACATCCGCCAGAATGTCCAGTAAGGTGTTATGCCGTTTTGATGATTTGAAACACAATTTATATTGATTTTTTGAATATTTAAAATAAACATATTTTTTTCAAATATAAAAATGTAGACGATTTGTTGACAATGTCGCCAAAGAGTCACCATAATAGTTGACAAAAGTGGTGACATGAGGGCAATTGCTCCAAATTTCCTTCAGGGTCATTACCCGTCTGTCTGTATTTGTGTTCGCAACACGTAAAAACTACTGGATGGATTTTAACAAAATTTCTGATAAGGTACCTTAGCATTCTGGATCCAATATAGGATACTTTTTTTCCGCAAATATATCTTATTTCCAAGAGAAAGTGGAAGAAAGCAGTGAAAGTACGCCGTTTTATTTATCGATTCAAAGGTACTGCATACTTTAAGGCATCTATTATTTTTGAAGCACTATATTTTAAGCAATGTTTAGCAACAGATGTTTTATAATAATGAGTAAGTCATTTCTTGTCTGTCTTTTATAGAGCATTACAATAATTTTTAGAATATAACGATTTTATATAAATTTTAGAATTTTATGCAGTGTACCTTTAAATAAAATAAATACGTAAGAGTCTTAAAATTTGGTATGGATTACTTTCAATGCAAAATCGAGCAAAACATTGTCAGGAAGCACACAACGTATGTGGGTACAGCTAGTACAAAATAAAAAACAAATTAAATATTTTATGTCTTCGAAAAATTGTGTTAACTTTACCTTCTGAAGAATGCATTTAAAATGATATTCGGCCTTTTCCAGTAGACGTCTAAAAGCCCTGAATGAAGAAGGGATTATAGGAAATCTTGTTCCCCTAGCTTTGTATATACATACTTACTTACATATTCATGCATGTGTGTATCTATCTTCCTGTTTTGATATGAGCTTTTACTTAAATTTTTGCCTAAGGCTATGTAAAATTCCGATTGAAGGAATTTATAGTTATTGCATGTACTTATATTTAATGGTGCAACAAGGTCTATACTTAAAACTCTTTTATAAATAACAATTAAGTACGACTATTTTATGGTTTTGGTAACCCTAACATATAACTAAATGATGATTTGTTTTTAATTAGTTTGTATAAAATAGTGCTATTCAAACATTTTTGACATAAATAACACATTCATTTTTAAACAAAGTTTTTCGTTTTTATTCAAACACAATATTATGCATTATATACATATGTATGTATGTATGTGTCGTATACCAAACGATAAATTTAGTAGAAAATAAAAATTTTCAACAATTTAACAATGAAACAATTTAGTTTACCTAAACCCACGTAAATTCCATAAACATTTTGAAAAATACCTCTGTAAATAAATTAAGCATATTTTCCAGCTAATCAAAACAAACATGTATGTACATAAATGAAATCTTTCACATACATACATATACGAGTATGTATAAGTATGTACATGCAGATGAAAATAATGGGATTGCTTGCATGTATAGTATGTATGTATGTATTCGAATAGTGAAAATGCGTGACATGCATTAAATATACAACGGAAGTGCAGATATGCTTTAGTCTTTACGCGTCAATACCCTGCTAACATTTGGAAGTTAACTTCTCTTTTCTAAGAGATGATATAAGACATGTTTCACAGTCCAGTACAAGCATAGTCAGGTATTTTCCAATAATATCTTGATTGGAATACTTACTTATAGATTTATTAAACCATTTTAAAAACAAGAAGAAACGAAATAAGGTAAGCTGTCTTTTTCGTTGAGTGCTAAGGAGCCAACACTTGCTTAAATACATACATACAAAGATTAACATATACAACCACATATACAATAACAAAGTAGTGCTGGCAATTATTGCTACTTTTAATTACTCGATACTACTCAATACTTATCAATTGCGAACTCAATAGTACTCACTTGTTTATTTTTATTATTGTTTACATAATAAAAACGCACTGTTAATCAAAGTTTTAATGAAGTTGTTCAATTTTCAATTTAATTTATGTCTAAGCCTATAACGTTATAACGTTACGTTGAGTATTGAGTACTCAAAAAAATAATCAACTACTAAATACTCGATACCTACTACTCAATACTTTACAAGCACTACAACCAAGGCTGAACTACTCAACAGACACCTATATGAAATATGGTATATTTATATTTGCTAATATTATTTAATATCGCAAACTAGTGTTTGTTGGGTATGTAAAATTATAAAAATTACTTTGCTGCTATTAAGACACGTTAACTAAATTACGAAAATATGTGATGACTATAAAAACTAGTAAATGAACGGAGGTGAACATAAAATAATACTCCACTAATTAAACACAAACTGATTTAAAAGCAAAATTGAATTAAAATTACAAACCTAAGACTTAATATGGTTATAAAAAAAAACATATAAAAAAATACAACAGTTTATTTTTTTTTTAATAAAAAAGGTTGGATATTGTAAACCTGGCTTAATATGGATATTTTAAAAGTTTTATTGGCTTGAATATGAATTTTGGAATTTCGTTTCGAACCTTAAATTTTTTTCTTAGTGAGCCTTAGCCTTCTTTTTAGATTACTTAAACACCTTGTAACTTAAGGAAAATAAATTAAATATCGTTGGCCTTATTTTTATTGAACAAAAGCCGTAGAAATCCATGCTGTTTTTGTAGGTAAGACAAATAATAAATAATTTGTGTTTCTTAATAAGAAGATTGTAATGTACTTGCCTTTAAAGTACATTACAATTAAATGTTATTTTTAGCTTATTTAAAATAACGAAAAAATACTTATCGCTTGAATACAGATATATGCAAGACGAATTATAAAAACAAAGCAAAAGTTTTTGCCCAACGGCAAAAAAATATAAAGATAATTCTTGCAAAAAAAACCGACTACAAAACAAATATAAGTGCATCAATTCTCAACTAAAATTTTAAAAGGAAGTTATCTGTAAGAACTAATACCCAAATCAAATACTTTTATACTTGTTGCTCTAACGGACATAGTTTTATACGTTCTGTATATTTAAATGTTTATCCATAACGGTTCAGCAGATAAAGCCATATACGACAAATTACATCGGATATGAGGACACCCTTTATTTTTTTACACTTATTATTACTGACACAGTAATAAAAAGTAACGGTTCCAAAGATATGGCCATATAGGTTAAACAATATCACCTATGGGACACCCTTTGATGTACAATTTTAAATTAAACACTTATTTTAAAGGACAGATTCTTTGTAAATTTCTAATGTCTGTCTAAAAGGGTTCAAAAGTTTTGCCGTATGTATCAATTTACATCAACTATTGAGACACCCTTTATAATTTTAAATATTTATAAAAGTTATTATACGGGACATAGTAGTGGAGATTCTGACTAATTTTCAAGTGTTTGTCTATAACGGTTCAAAAGATAGGGCTAGATAGGTAAAATTACATCAATTATGGGGACACCCTTTAGTTTCCAAATTTAAATTATATACTTGATGTTATAACGGACTTAGAATTATATGGTCTTTGTAAATTTTAACCGTCTCTCTGTTACGGTTTAAAAGTTTTGCAATATACGTCAAATTATATCAACTATTGGGACACCCTTTAACTTCTAATTATAAATATTTAATTTCTGATTATAAATATTGGACATACTGTTCAATTTTCAAGAGATTGTCTACAATGGTTCATATGGTTCATATATTTAAATTGACGTCACATATGGGGACACCCTTTAATTTTTAAGTTTATTTTTTTATTAATTTCTGTTATTGGCAGCTATAGTGATATGCAGTTTTTTAAAAATTTAAAAGGGTGCCCTTTACGGCTCATAATACACGTAAAAAACACGTATGTTGTATGGGGACACCCTTTAATTTTCAAAATTATGAACTTCTTTTAAAATGGGACCAATCTGTAAGCATTTCCTTTAATAAAGAAAAAAATTTTAAAATCGGTTGAGATATGACTGAGTTCTGCGGGCACAAACATAAAAAAAGCAACATTCAGACGAATTGACAACCTCCTTCTTTTTTTGAAGTCGGTTAAAAAATATAGAGAACATGAGGTATGTTCGTTAACTTTTTTATGAAAAATAAGTCATTGCAATAAAAAAATAAACATTATAATATATAGATATAATAAAACAGTAACTCGTTTCCTGTTTCTCTGTCTTTCTCTCTGCCTACGTTCGGATCACGTAAAAACTGCTAGATAGATTTTAACAAAATTTTGCGAGGATGTAACCTAATTCAAATTTTTACAGAATAATATCTTATTTCCAAAAGAAAGTGGAGAAGAGGCAGTGAAAGTACGCAATTTTACCGATTTAAATGTACATCTTACTTAAAAGCACCTTTTATTTTTTAAAGCGGGATATTTTAAACATGGTTGCCCAACAGATGCCGCTGTTTTAAAATAATACTACCAAATAGCCAATTGAATAAAATTTGAATTTAAGAGTTTAAAATTAATTTTAGAATTTTATCCAGAGATGGGTACAAGAAGCACTATAAATAACAACGCCTTTCTATTGAATTAAGCACTGCTTATGTTTTTTTTCTTCGTATTGTTAATGAAGATTAAGTATGTATTATTTTGTTAACGATTTAACAAACAACCAGACACAACTCAAAAAAATTTAACTTAATAATCCACATATATATTCTTCGATTGATGAGAATACATTGCCGTTGTTACTTTTATAATATTTGTCAAATTAAGAAAAACTCTAGAGTGTAGTGAAAGTAAACATTTCAAAGTTAATTTATAATTTATTCCTATCTGTAAGAGAAACAAGCTCACATTAAAATTTTCAAATATCAATGCATCAATCAATATAATGCTATTTATATTATGCTGAAAGAACTGAAAGTTAATCATGTTTTTTAAGTCTACCTTTGCTTAGTTAGTGCTCCTTCTCCACATAAAGAACTTTTTGAATGATTATCAAAATAACCCCTAGAAGAGGATAGATTCTATGTTAGTATGCGATACATCGTCGGTATTTTAAGAAATAAATAATTACACCCATGAGCATAATAAATAAAATTTACTTCATATTCATTTTAGAACAAGAGTTTGGTTGGCTACACAGATGATGTATCCAAGTTAACACCAGCCAGAGTAGATACATACGAAGAATGCTGAAGACGGATGTAGCGATCCAGAATATGCATTACACTCTGCTAGTGTCTGAAACAACATTTTATAATTTTTTCTTTAAAATTACTCACATTACTTGTAATAAAAAAATAATCTTTCAGCATATAGAGAAAAAAAAGAACTTAAAAATTTCATTTGTGCTTTGCTCAAACCTAAAACGTTTCGTAAAAAAATACATAATTTTTAAGTTTGCCACAAACACTTTTTCTATTAAAAGAGCAAAGCACATGTTTGTGCATGTTTTACATCTTTTAATTGCCCTAAAAAATTACTTGGTTTTTGTTTTTTTGTTATGTATGGCTTTAATCGTAGTTTATTTTTTATTATGTGCCTAATATGCGAGCACACATAGAGATTTTTAGTCAATTAAATGCGATATCGCTGTTTTTGGAATTCCATTGTCATGTATAAGGATACGGATACACAAACACTTTGCTCTCAAGAAAATGTCGTAGTTCACTAACGGTGTACATATAGTGTTATTTTAGCAATCAAGCAGGACATTACTTTTTTTGGAGCTCAAATTGGCTCTGAAAATTTTTTGTGTGCCCTTAGATTAATGTAACTTATCAGAAAAATGTCTTATGGTCATAGGACCATATGATATGGTTTATGTTTATGTATTTACTTTATATAAAGGTGACATTACTTAAAAATATAGACTTTATATAAAATTCTAAAATTTATATAAAATTCTAAAATGATTGTAGAATACGTTAAATAGTGTTTTAAATTTCACGCTGACAAAAATAAAAGCTGCAACCATTTTTGCAGTACTATTGATTCGGTAAAATTTCGTACTTTACTATAAAAGTTTACTAAAAAATTTATAATTTATATTTATAATTTATAATTTATTCAGTAGTTTCTTACGTGACGCGAATATAAACAGACAGACATTTAGAAAATTACAGATTTATTATATGTCTAGACTATAACTTATTTATAATAGTAGCAATAAGTTTTATTTGAAATAATAAAAACTAATTTATTTACAACTTAAAAACCCAAATCATTTTATATATACCTAGGCAAGATGAACAAAAACAGAAAAAGGTGAAAGGTGCAAAAAATTGGCGGAAAAACTCGCAACGTTATTTTCTACAGGTCTAACGTAGAGATTTAAAATTTTATGGTGATTTATAACGTGTATAGGATCTCGATCGACCTCACTGTCAAAACCCTTTTACTTTTTTTGACAAAAACTGAACAAAAAATTGTTTTTTTTTAATTTTAGAACAAAATTTTTTATCATAAAAATTTAACATACATACATACAGACATACATACATACATACATAATTTTTTTTAATACTAGCATTTTTCCAAGGCATAGATCCTCCATGGCATCCACATTTAACAAGTTTCTGCTCGTGATTCTAAGCCTAAGTCTAACCAGAGCTGAACTTTAGTGATTTCAGACTGTCGACCAGTAACTGTCGGACTTCTTACTCATGGCGGAGCCTCTATTAATTACTACCCAGCAAACAAAAAAAAATTAGTTTTTGTAAGCAGCACACTATTTTCTTGCCATACAAAAGCTCTTGATAGTAACAAATATTGCCTAAATAAATGCAATTTTGTATAACAGAAAATATTAAGTTTTTATTAGAATTTTTTACACTTCCCCTTACTGTAGTGCATACCAAAAACACAACTGTAAGGCAGAGATAACAAAAATTTTAATTTACGATACGGTATGATTTTAGAACATCTACACTGCATAGAAATAATCACTTAAAAGGAAATGCTACAAAGTGGGACATCGCGAACCAATATGATGTCATACGTAAGCAGGTTTGTAAGCAATAACTCGACATTTCCTTACAAACCAGCATACGACGAAACAGTATTTTTTGCTGGGTAGCGGTTGTCCAAGGCATCCACATTTAACAAGTGTCTGCACTAGATTCTAGCCAGAGCTGAGCTTTCACACAATGTGAGCTGCTGTCTTAGTCTCTTGCAACACAGTCCGTAATTATCTTCTTCTCATTTTGGCTAAATAATACTTGAAGTTCCGATGACCTGTCACTAACGCAGTTATCTAGCTTAATGTACTTCCATTATATCTAAGCACCAAGCTTGTCTACATATAGAGACCTCCCTCCACCTTTACAGATTTAGTGAGCCATTTCCCGGTGCAACTTTACTTTGATGGTTGGTCTGCTGCTTCATTCCCAGCTGCGGTTATGTGTCTTTTACCCCCTTCGAAGTTGTCTTATTAACCAAGCCACATCTGTTAAGTTTTTAAACATATTCCAGTACTAGCTTAGAGTACACGTTCACGTGCCTCATTCCTTTTATAACCGATTGGTTGTCAAGTGTAATGAGAACCTTCATCCGTGCAAACATGTCCGCTGCAAATTTGCACTCTGGTTGCTATAGCATTGTGAAATTGCACTTCGATCGCCAACCTCTTCAAATAAAATAACGCTAAGCATTCCGAAAATTTAAGGCACAAATATAAAATATTAAAATTCAAAAAGTATTGCCATAATAACTTTGCCCCATACTCACGTTACTTAAAATAATAGGTAGTTGTCATTAATTTGAGATATCATTGCGGAAGTCTTAATGCGTAACTATGAAACTATGACTAACAAAATGCATTTAAAATAAATTTATCCCCAATTTAAAGTAAGACTTTATAGTGACGATTCAACTATTCAACTAAGATACATGAAGCTAATGTGCAAGTACCTTATACAACTGTCTAATATGAAAATATGCACAACAACTATAATGATGTCAGTACTTTAGCCTGTTCATGACAAAACTTCGTGTTACGTAGTGTTTCTCAAAACATGTGAAAGCAGATTACAAAATGAAACTAAAATTTACCGAAATAATATGTTGCAGGTACAAATTTACAACCACTTACGTGGTCTTAAACATGCGTTTAAAGTTATAACATGGTAAGTACAGCGAGTACATGTCTTTATTAAGTGTTTGTATTTAAGGCCATGCGTTTTTTTGTACACGTTAGAACAAAAATAATTTAACCACAATGTATGTATGCTTATTTTTTAAATTCACACATAAAGTTTATGTTAAACATAAACTCAGGGACGTTTCCTTTAAGGTGTGCTGTATTCTATTCAGCAATTTCAAGTTTTATGTAATCATAAAATTTTATTAAAAACGAATTAATTAAATTCAAATCCCAGATGTCGGAGCTGTAGAGTCATGTGTTTTGATAGAAATTTGCAAATGATTTATTGTGTTAGTGTTTCGATATGTTAGTAACAGCAAAACTAATGTTGGCAAACAATTCGATTGTAAAATTGGTTTGATGATATTTAAACCTATTTACATTGTCATACCAAACACTAATAAGCAGGGACCACAAGTACGGGTATTTTTTTTAATATTAACTAAAAAATCAGTCAAGTGCAAATCAGACTCACAAGGGTAAAATAATTATCTAGTACATACATCCAAGAGAAAGTGAGAAAAGGCGACGTAAACCAATTTGAAAGTAATTGTATTTGTAACATAATTAACTACGAATATTTTTAATGTTAAAAGCAATATAAATTTTAATAGATTTTTTTTGTTAACAAGTTTACCAATAAAATAGTCAATTGTAAGGCGAATCTATATAAGGTGGCATCGCAGCGACAACAAATACAACACCAGAAAACACTCACATGCATTTTGTTGTTAGTTAAATGTAAGGCAGAGGCCAAATATTAAATCCAACAACTCAAAACCCTCCTCCCTTACATTTGCTAGTAGTAAGTTGTAATTTTTTTTAAATTCTAAAATATTTTTTGAAATAATCAAAATTTTATTTCTTTTTTTTCTCAGTTTAAAAAAAATAAGCGATTTTTTTTTACAAAAAAGTAAAGCAATAAATAATTTAATTCACCGTGATGTCACCTAGTAAAATGAATTCGCCTTGGTAAATTTCATTACTTTATATTACTAACTAGTTTTTTTTTTATCAAAATTGACTTACAATGCTTTCAAAGAAAGCGAATCATATATAATTACATATATGCAGATTGGTACAAATCTTGCATATCGCGTTTGCACAGAAAAAGTATTTTCTGTGTATTTTTCGATTCGTAGTATCGCTGAAGACTACATTTATTTACCTTTATCTATTACATCCCTGTCGTGGCCCTGCAGAATTATATATTATATATATATATATATATATATATATATATATATATATATATATATATATTAATATCAAGTGGGACATCTACGCTATATGCCAATGGCGCAGATGTCCTAAATACATATGACTATCTTGTTGGAAATTTTAAATTATGTTTCGTGTATGTATTGTTTTACTTAAAGCCACAACATTTGTATAGTTTGTTAACTACGAGTCTTTTTAAAAAATTTTAAGTAATGTCCTTGTTAGTACCAAGTATAACAACCTTCACTCATCTTTTCTCTGCGTACTTCTTGTTATTTATGGAATTAAAAACATGTCTAAAATGGGTAATTTAAAAAGGTAGGGATACAAAAGTATGGCATTTTTAAGCAAAATCCTTGTAAAAATAAATACTGTTTTGTATAAAAATTGTTTCAGTTTAGGCAAATTAAAATTCTTTTAAATACGGGTATATAATTTCTTTTCTTTGAAAATATCCCTTTGTTCATAAATTAGAAAGATTTTTAACTAGTTTAGGCATTCATACTTAAAAAAGAAAAAAAAAAAAAAAAATAACCCAAGTAACCCACAATGGCCTTTATGCTGAAGAGACTTTTATACACCCAGAGAAAAAATTACACCATCCGTGTACAAAATGACCACATACGTTGCCGAAAGTGTATCAACCATGTTTGTGCTCAACCTGTAAACGAACAAAGTCAATTCGACAACGAAGGGTTGTTGAAATGACAACGAACGTATTCACTTTGATACCATATTGTTGTCGAAGTAACACCATACCGGATGCGATTTGACACCACACCGCACAGTGAGACAACCCCGGCATTAAATACAAGGAGTCATTGCAGGGCTCTGAAATTTTGCACAGGTTATTTTTGAGACAATTCCAGTTAAAAAAAAAAACTTAGAAAATTCGCCTACTTTTACGCCCACCTCCCATGCAATCGAAATTTGTAAAATGCCGTATTGTCCGTAATACTTTAGGTATAACTTTCAATTTTGGTATACTTGAATGTTATATTGTCACAAACATTATCGGAAAAAAATTTTGAACTTTGAACCACTTTTACCCCCACCACCCATACAACCTCAATATAAAAAGTGACACATATTTTCTAAAATATTGTAGGTATAACCTTCAAATTTGATATTACTGTAATTTATATCATTTAAAATGTTTCATGCAAAAACTACAATAACACGACCCCTATTACGCCCACTTCCCATTGAAATGCAATAAAAAAGAAAATTTTTTTTTTTCATTCTATCAATAATTTTTTAACATCATCATGGTATTCTAATTTTTTCAATTTCATTCTCATTCTAAATGAATTAATATAAGGATCTGATGATATTTGAAAATATTACATTACATATTCATTGGTAGAAATACGTGAATTTTTACGAGAATGGAATAGCCTACAATTTCTATACTTCTTATTCATTGCTTCTTGCGCTTCTTCGGATAACATTCCTGTAGCAAAAAAAAAGTTAATATTAAATAAAATTTAAAAAAATACTTTCAAAAATAAAAATTGTAAAAAAAAACCTATTGGCAATATAGCCTCAGGTACCTTTTTGCTGCCGTGAATGAGAACAGTGATAGGCGTGCAATACCAGCTATAAAGCTCTACATACAATTTTGCAGTGTCCATGCAATACGTATGGAATTTACCAACATCTATATTTTTACTAGTATTTATAGTATTTAATATAATTTTAAAGCGGTGAATTAAGTCTACATTTACTCCAGTTATGTCAGCGATTATTTCTGGATTTTCAAAAAATCTTCTAGAGACATTATCATCATTGGATGTTCCCATGCCTTGTTTCACCACATTAACTTTTAAACCCAGATCCAAATATTAGAAATTGCACTATAAGAAATTGTTGAATTATCCAACACCTTGTAAATTTTTTTAACACTTTATATAAACTCTCTCTCAAATAGATTGTGAATTAAAACATATATAATTGCAATTACCGTTTGTTGATAAATAATATTTAAAACAAGAACAATGTAATATTATTTTACAGTTTGTTTTTAAAAAGTTTGTGAGCACAAAATAAAATATCAAATATGTTCGAGAAATGTTAAAATCTTATCAAAAGAGATCATTACAAGAACACTCATTATTACTTAATCCAATAAATAATGCAACAACTAAATTCAATATATAACAATTAAACTAACCACATTAGGAAGTTAGCATAACACAACTTACATAAGAACAACAGTTTGCACAATCAATTTAAATTAAAACTTATGCAACTATCTAACCCAAGGTCAATGACCCTTAAAAAAAATTATCAATCAAATGAATAATGTAAATAAAATAATAATAAACAATAAGTGAATTGTTGTTAACAATTAAAAAAAAAAAAAATAAAAGTAAAAATTG
This sequence comes from Phasia obesa, assembly GCA_949628195.1. Taxonomy (NCBI): domain Eukaryota; kingdom Metazoa; phylum Arthropoda; class Insecta; order Diptera; family Tachinidae; genus Phasia; species Phasia obesa. The sequence continues at coordinate 35,715,515 of OX451216.1, forward strand.
CATGCTAACATACGTATAGCGACAGAATGTGCGCGTTGCGTATATTTTACCAACTTCAAAAAAAGAAGGAGGTTATCTATTCGTCTGAATGTTGCTTTTTTTATGTTTGTGCCCGCAGAACTCAGTCATTTCTGAACCGATTTTAAAAAATTTTTTATTATTAGAAAGGAAATGCTTACAGGTTGGTCCCTTTTTAAAAGAAGGGTGTCCCCATACAACATACGTGTTTTTTACGTGTATAATGAACCGTAAAGGGCACCCTTTTAAATTTTTAAAAAACTGCATATCACTCTAGCTGCCAATAACAGACATTAATAAAAAAATAAACTTAAAAATTAAAGAGTGTTCCCATATGTGACGTCAATTTAAATATATGAACCATTTGAACCATTGTAGACAATCACTTGAAAATTGGACAGAATGTCCAATATTTATAATCAGAAATTAAATATTTATTATTAGAAGTTAAAGGGTGTCCCAATAGTTGATGCAATTTGATGTATATTGCAAAACTTTTGAACCGTAACAGAGAGACGGTTGAAATTTACAAAGAACCTGTATGTCTAAGTCCTTTGTAACATCAAGTATATAATTTAAATTTGGAAACTAAAGGTTGTCCCCTTAATTGATAAAATTTTACCTATCTAGCCCTATCTTTTGAACCGTTATAGACAAACACTTGAAAATTAGACAGAATCTCCACTACTGTGTTCCGTATAATAACATTTATAAATATTTAAAGTTATAAAATGGTGTCTCAATACTTGATGTAAATTGATGCATATGGCCATACTTTTGAAACGTTTTAGACAGACAAAATTTTACATTAAAGGGTGTCCCCTAGGTAATATTGTTTAACCTATATGGCCATATCTTTGGAACCGTTACTTTTTATTGCTGTGTCAGTAATAATAAGTGTAAAAAATAAAGGGTGTCCTCATATCTGAGGTAATTTTTCGTATATGGCTTTATCCGCTGAATCATTATGGATAGACATTTGAATGTACAGAACGTACATTACTATGTCCGTTAGAGCAACAAGTATAAAAGTATTTGATTTTAGTACTATTTGTTACAGATTACTTCCTTTTAAATTTTTAGTTAAGAATTGATGCGCATATATTTGTTTTGTAGTCGGTTTTTTTTTGCAAGAATTATTGTAGTTTTTTTATGTTTAAAGTACTTTTGCAAACTTTTGCTATATGTCCTTTACTTCAATTGAAAGCTGAGACTTCAATCTTTCATTTGATATAAGTCTGCACCTAGGGCGAGGGGCTGCTCTATATTTCCTAGTCCATTGAAAATGCAAAATGTTCAATTTTTACACCACAATTGTGTTGAAGAAATTTTTTTTTGTGTTTTTTTTTTAATTTATTTTTTATCTACTCATTCTACAACAACTAAATTAATTTAAAAAATACTTTAAAGTTATATTTATCATGTATTTTATATTAATAAGCTATTGAATATTACATATTGAACTAACATATTTCAAGCGCGTTGGCATAACTCAACTTTGACTTGTTCTAGACCAAAAAGTAATGAAGTTATGAGGCTGAAATTGGGAATTGGGAATTGTTACTCATATATCTGTTAATATACTATGAAAATTTCATCCAAATTGGACGACACGTCAAAAACCATTTTTTTGCTACTGTTACTATATAGGGCTGTCTCACTGTGCACCGTTGTAAAGTTGACACCATACTGTTTTCGATTTGTAAATGGTCATTCCTTTCCAAATATACCATAATAATAAAACAGATTGTAATAGATTATAAATTTTTATAAAATTATTTTATTCACAAATTGTGTTTTTAATTACTAATACCAAAGTAAAAAATACCAGGATACGGTGAAATTATAAAATCTAGAATTGGTAATCCTTGCTTAGCACGTCTCAAATAATAACACTAACTATATAATGTATACATATGTTCACAGGTCACTTTTTTATTTTCATCAGAATATTTTGATGCTCGTTTGATGTTTAATTTAACAGTGTTTTTGAATCCTAAATTATACTAAAAAAATTTTTTTGTTGTTGTTCCATATGAAACTTATTGGAATTGCTCTTTTAACTTTGGATCAACTTTCCTATCCTTTTTTCCAGGCAAGGACATTCCCTCTGAACTCCAGTCGCAGTCCTATGGTGGCAGTGCTTCCTTTCAATCTTTTTTTTTTTTTTAAATCGTTGACTCCTTAATATTACACAAATTCAAGTTAGCAAAAGTTAGGTAGATTTTGAGAGTGAGGGGTGAAAATAGAGGCTAAATTAGAAGACCCGTATCGCGGTGTTTTTTTATGTTAGTTCGAATTTATTTTCGAAGGTTGAGTTACTACCCCTGGTGCCCTCCCGGTTATGGACAAACACTATACAGCTCTTCATCTCCATATACCAAAGGCACATACTAAATTTAATTTTGATCTGTCAAACGGTATGACCGGTATGTAATTCTCGTAGCTAAAGCTATTACTACGTGTATTATTACATACTTTGAAATTTTTATTTTTAAATATTAATTTTTAGGACATAAAAGGAGCATTTAAAACTAAAATTACGAAAATATGAAAGAATACAAGAAAATTTGTTTATGCATTTTTAAAATTTTAACGATAGCTTTAGCTACGATAATTGCAGAATTTAGCACCTGATGATAAAAATTAAGCACTCAGCGAAATGGCCACAGAAACTAGCTTACCTATAGGGTAATAAATCTTGATATACTTTAAGACCCTAAATATAAATTGTTAAAAAATATTTAAAATTATATTTAATTTAGAAGTACTTATTTTGTAACTATATATACATACATTTAATGTTTCCCCAACCACCCAATCTATCTATGCAGTTCACTGGCACCTCCAAAAACCAGAAAATAATGTGGGTTAAATTTATTTATTTTTTTATAATTTATTGTCAAAAGCAAAGCTGCAGCCAAAAAATGTGCCACAAGTATACATTTGAGAAAAGTTGATGTTGCAACACATTATTTCCAACAAAAAAAAAAAAAAAAACATGAATAATGTACATCCATAAATTGAACGAACATTATGCGGTAAACTTTCATAGGCGGATGAACCACAATTATAAAAAAAAATATTTGTAGAAATTTGCATGTCTGACAGACAAAACATTTCAACATTGGGTAAACCAACAAAAACAGAATATCTTTAACTGCAAAATAAAATTTATTTGTCTATTTTTAAAAATTTTCTATGCACAATGTGGAAAAGATGAAAGGGTTTTTTAGCAAGATGAAAAGAAAAGTTTTATGTTAAAATGTTATTTTGAATATTATTTCTTAATACTAAGGGAAATGTCTGCTTGAATATTTTCGTATGCAAAATCTCTTGAACAATATGTGAATAATCTTCAAAAACACTTGTGAATTGATTTATAGAAAAATTGAAAGATTATTGATTTTCTTCAGATAATTTCAATCATACGAAAATTAAAATCTGTGAGGACTTAAACAGTTATTGTATTACACAATAAGATAGCGTTCAGTCGTCACAGGTGAAAGCAGAAAATACATTGTGGTTTTTACAAGTTTAGTTTCTAGTTCTTTTGCCTTTTTACCGTGAAGTTTTGTAATCTGACGAGCCTTTAGAGATCACTAAATGTATGTTGTCTAGCTCACCTAACTAAAAGCAAAACGCAAACATGTAAGCACATTTTTAGGGTTCCGCACCCAAAGGGTAAAAACGTAACCCTATTGCTTTCGCTACAAAGTCAGTCCATCTGTCCGTTCGTCTGTCAGCGCCTTTTATCTCTGCAACTGCTATAGGTATACTCTTGAAATTTTGAAAGATGTACTATTGCCGCTATTACAACAAATACTAAAACTTATAAGTTGTTCCGAGAGAGACGTGTTATTTACGTATATATTTGTATTTCTTGAACTGTAGTTAAAACTAAGTTCGCTATATAAACTATAATAAAAAATAAACCTAAAAATTAAAGGGTGTTCCGATAGTGACGTTATTTACATTTATATGTCCTAAATTTTGAACCATAATAGGTAGAGTCCTGAAATTTTCACAGGTGTATAAATGTGGCCGTTATAGCAACAAGTACTAAAACTTATAGGGTGTTCCGAAAGTGACGTGTTATTTACATTTATGTCTTTATTTCTTGAGCTGTACGAGGCAACCACTTACAGTTTACAGACCATAATAGATACACTCTTGAATTTTCACAAATGGTTTATTACTATGACCCCTATAAAAGATAGTAAAAATTAAAGGGTTTGCTGAAAGTGACGTGATTTGGATGTATAACGCCCTAGTTTTAAGCCGTAATAGGTAGACTGTTGAAATTTGTAAAGAAGATGTGTTGCAACAACTGCTATAAGTACTAAGTACTAAATATTAAATATTAAATATTAGTGACTTATTTTTTTAATCGGCTATGGCAATTCATAGAAAGAGAATTGCCATGGCCGCTATAACAATTAACAAAATTAAAGAGTGCTTCGACAGAGACATGATTTGTGTGTAAATAGCCATATTTTTTTGAACCTTGATAGATAGACTCTTGAAATCTGCACTGTAAATGTTGTACTTCGACCGCAGTAACAATTAGTAATAACTAAAGGGTGTTCCATCAGTGACTATGGCCACTATAACAACAATTACTAAAATTTAAAAGGTGTTTTAATAGTAATGCAATTTGTGCGAATATGACTTTAATTTAAGAATTAAAGGGTACCACATAAGAACCTTACGCGTGTGTGTATAACTCGCACTTGACTGATTTATTTTAATATTTGCAAGGATCTTAATTTAAAAAAATCATACCATTTGATTTATAACTAAAATTTTAGGGACATTTTCAAAAAAAAAAAATAAGTTCGTAGTGCCAGGTGGGACGAGCACCTTTGTTAGGTGCAAAATTTTTTTTCTATTTTTTTGGATTACACTATTTAGATTAGAGATTCAAAACTACTATAAAATTTTTAAAATCTTTTTTTCATTTTAGTGTTAATATAATATATATTATTGGTTTTAGAAACTAATAACTTAGATAAAAATTTTTTATGAATTAAACAAAAACAATCAATCATTCCACAGATTAATACAACCGCAGTATTTTACTTTAATCCTTTGGTTACAAGTAAATAGTTTTCTTTTACATACGACAATCTTTGAAAAAATATTATGGAATATAGCATCAAGTAAAATTCCTCACAAAATGTTTTCCATAAAAAATAGGAGCATTATGTCCTAACAAATTTAACTGAAAACTATTCAAATAATTTACAAACCGTTTCCTTTTTAGCAATAAACATTGTATACCTTAATTGCCATCACAACTGTTAACAACTTCTACTGCCAAAAATTTACTTTAATACAATTTAACTTTTATACATAATAAAAACAAAATTATTTTTTAAAAAATTAATTTTTTACTATTTTTTGTTCAATTATTTCCTTTTTTTGTTTGTTGCAAAAACCAACACATTTTCTCATAACTATTCTGCAACATAATGTATTTTGAGTTTGCTTTTCCTGCGCTAATAACTCGAGAGGGTCGTTTTTTATGTCTAATTTATATCAGCGTTGGCAGCAGGGAAAAAATATCAAAAACTAAAATTAAGCGTATAAATACGATTAATGGGAATTTTTCAAAAAAGGCTTTAAAATATTGCTTAATGCATAAAGTTTTAATTGAATGAATGATTACATTAGACAGCAGCAAAAAAAATAAATTTATGGAGTTTTTATTTTCATATATTAGTTTTGAAAGGATTAAACATAAAGCACTATTATAGCGATTAAGTAGTGAACATTTTTAAATTATTCATTTAATACCTTTTTATTTCATTTAGTATTTTATTCAGTTTAATGATATTAGTTATTAAACGCAAAGATAATTTAATAAAATGTGGTTGCATTTCATCAAAATCACACTATAGCGCAATTCACAACCTTGTGTATTTGCTATGCAATTGTAGAAATTTCCCATGAATTGTGAACATTTTTTATTACAGTTTGCAACAATTCTTGCAAAACAAAATAATTTTTATTGGAATTTTTGTTACAATAAATATTTCGTTGAAGAAAAGTACAATTAGTAAATTCTTTAATGGACAAAACTGCTGATGAAACTGTTTTTAACGAGGGTATTTCATTCCCACTATTTATATATAACATTCTATAATATACAAGCCAATACAATACCCAAAATTCGTCAGCAATCCAGTATAAGATAACTGTTAACGGGAGGGCACAGTGGTGCGTCGGAAGTTGCAAACGAAAAACGTCACGGAATTATCAAACTGTCCTCGTAAAAGATACATCGCACCCATAATCGACAGTCGTGTAGTACCAAATAACAATTAACGACAGCAGTCTTACATTAAAAATTACTGCATTAGAGACACACAAAATCATGGAAATATAAAACTGCCCAGGTAATTGGCGCAAATTTCCCAAAATTGGACTGTAGTCTAGTACGAGATTACAGTTAATCGTAACAGGATTTCTTTGCTAGTTTGAGTTCTAGAAATACTAAAGATCACGAAATTATTAAAAATAAAATTCGGCAGCCGTACAGGCAAATAAAATTTTATAATATTCATCTAAGTCCATTTTAAAATTGTTATCTCTTTTTTAAGTTTTTTTTTTGATTTTCAAATTTTTTGTTGATTTATTTTCATATTTTTTATTTATTTTCTTTTTTTGGATTCTGACATTAAAATTAGAGGTACTAAACCAAAACACCAGGGTATGATGTCCTTATATTCCTGCAAAGTCTTCAACGCGACCTATAGCCTCGTATAGGAAGTAAGACTCCAAATTCAGCTAGGTAAAATTAAAATAACTTTAATGGTGCTCCGCCAGTGAAAATTTGAGTTTAATGTTTCTTTTCCAGTAAGAAAATTAGTTTAATGGTACTCCTCCAGTAAAAATCTGAGTTTATAAAATGAGCAACACTCTTGAATTAAAATTTGTAGATTATATACGATAACCAAACGAATACACGTGGCTGATTAAGCAATCACCAATAACAGTCCGTAGTACAGCCATTCCAGGAAGCCATTCAGCCAGTGTGAGACGAAAGCCACTCCTGACCATTTGGTCGGTCTGTGAGACCGATGAATCACTTTTGTGTTAATTTCACGAAAACAAAAAAATGCAACACCATCATTCTCTCAGTATCTTCATTATTTCTCATTATACAACCTTTAGTGTAACAAGTGCATTTGAGTTGAAGTGTTGTACCGGTGATTGCTAATCAGACGGTCTGTGAGACCGACTTATAGTTAAGTGTCACATTTTCGACAGGTAAGCTGGTTTTGCTAAATTGGAAATTTTTAGATGAAAATGGACAATTAAAGATCAGTTTATATGATTTAATAAAAGAATTATGTTCAAAGTTAATTATCGTGAGATTTTCGTTAGATATGGCAGATATTGATGGCATAAGAGCTATTCTGAATGAAATCGATTCAGATCTAGATTCTGATGTAAAAAGTGGTACTGAATACGAAGCTAATATTGATACTGAACAAGAAGACTCAGAGGAAAGTGATGTTGAAGATTTACAGGACGTTGAATCGAGCCACAAGCTCTAACGACTGATTAAAATTTACAAAGACTAACCCCATAATGAGGCATATATTTTAAGCATTTTGAAATTAATTTTTTTAGTGTTCCTGTTTTTTCTTGAATTCATTTTATTTTTTTGTTTACTTCTAAAATCTATGTTAATAGAAAAACAACATTTTATAAATGTTGTGTTTTGTGATTGAATATTTTTTTATTTTTATATTAGGTCTAGGATCAAAAATGCCAAATTATTGTGATAAAATATAAATTGATGCTGTGAGTTAAAAAAACTTAATTTTGTTTTTTTTCTTACTCCAGTTATTTCAGATTAGTTTGTTAAATGTGACCACTGCACAGGTTTTGAAAATTTTATAATAGTTTTGAGATACCGAGAACTACTTGAAATCGGTCTGAGAGATCGAGAAATGTGAATGTGTCGCACAAAAATGAAAATAGTCAGGAAGGTTAAGCGATAAAGACAATGAGGCGGCACACAAGACTGCCATATCAACATCAAGACTGCCATATTTTTTTATTTAATTTATATTGTCAGCTGTCAGTTTACAAATACCCAGCAAATAAAAAAGGGTTTTAGATGTTGCTTATTTCTAAAAGTGTAGCATATGCATTTCTGTATATATTTTTAGTAGAGGAGTTCAGTGTTCGATGCAAATGGTGCTGCAAAAGTGTAAATGCTTAATATCATAGCTTTTTTTCTAAAATCGAAACAACAAATTGTTTTTTTAATGTAATTTGACTCATATCAAACACTGAATATCGCTAGTGTGTTGTAGAATTTTCAATAGAATTTTGCACATGCTACGATGCAAAACCATTTGCACGAGATTTTGAATTGGGCTTATATGAAATTCTACAGTTGAGTTCTACAACAGCATATAAGCCATGTAAGCGATTTTTATTTAAGCCTTAGATGAGACCTAATTATTTTCCAGGATATTAAATACAACAGGATTTAGGAAAATCATTGTTGCTCCCTGCATGTGTTTTTGTATGAGAATGAAAAAAATCCTTATAAAAATGTTTATGAGATCACGAGAATAGCGCCACTTAACAGGCCGAAATGTATCTTATGCTTTATCTTAGAAACAAATAACGGACATATAATTTCATTTAAAATAGTTAGGCGTTGCCTGTCAAACATATTCTTTAAAATTTTGTTCGAAAGAACGACTTTTTTTCGACATTGTGAAACTAGCAGTAATTCTATTTCTTTTATTTTATTTTTCTACATTATATGGGAAATGAGCAAAAAGTATATAAAAGTATATAAAAAGTATATAAATAATTTTTCAGTTGCATAGCACCCTACCTAAGTTAAAGAATATTATAAGACGTTTGTTTTAAGATTGGCTCATTGACACATAGACATTCTAAGAAGAAAAAGCTTTTGTTTTGTAAAACAAAAATATATTATAGTCGTAAGTTTGCATCTGAGGCTTTGGTAGTTTGAAAAACAATAAGTATTTAAGAATATATTTCTCCAAATGAGCGTGTAGACAAAAAAATATAATTTTATACTTAAAACAAAAGAAAACTACATACACTATCATATATCTAATAATAAAGAACAACAAATGTTGTACAGGAAAAACAATAGACTCTACATTTAAGAATCTTCCTACGTATCAAATATTTGATGGAATAGACGCAAGCACTTACTACTTTAAGTTGGATTTGCTTGTTCTCAAAAATACCTACATTTGATTTTATTTGTGGTATGTAACAGACAAACCTAAATTAGCTCTTGATGCTTAGCGTTATCTAGAGCCTAAATTTATATTGCAATGATATATTTGAATACGATCATCAATGTTCACTTATCTTGTTTAATAAAATTCAATAAACGAAAAGAGATAGACCAACTGGTTTATGTGTTACTGAAAGCTTGAATAAGAAGCTGTCAAAATTAGTGGTTACACTTAATTTGTCAAATATTTACCATACCTGAACTAAGGTTAGTAAAAAAAAAAACTAAAAAAAAAACGAAAGTGTTGCAGTGATGGCGTAACATTTCAGTAATATTGAGAATGGGATACTTTCCTGTAGTGATAAAAGAACAGGAAAATAACTTTAAAGAGCAAATAATTAAGATATAAATTTATTTATATTTCGCTTTTTTTACAGTAAAAAGTTTTATTTTAAGATTTTACCAAGAAAGTTTATTTTAATAGTTTTTTTGTTTAATTTAGTTTAATTGAAATTTAATTCTATATAATGTTGCGTTTTATTTGTTTCAGTATTGAATTTGCTTTATATAATAGTATTTTTTATTGTTATTAAAACATAAAATAACAATAAATAAAAATTTATCTTGCATTTTAATAGTTGCCTACACCAGTGGATCTATCTCCCTGGAATATTCACAGTTTGTTACTACGTATGTGGTGGTTAGAATAATTTAGAATATTTTTAATATTTAAAATGGGCGTGACACTTCCCATAAAAAGTAACTATTTATAGTCTTGTTACTTGGGAACTGCATAAATTAAAATTTTGAAATTGTATGCAAATAGCTCTCTTATTGAAGAACATAGAGTAGCCAAAAACCAGCCGGATAGAAATAAAGTGCGTGGTTCCTCCCAAATTAAGTGGAGAAATTATTTCCGTGAAACTAGGGAAAATAATATGTAAAGTATTGAAATTTTTTACTCTGAGAATAACATGTGTTAAATATTGGTAATACCGTAAAAAGTAAACCTATATATAGAGAACTGCTATTTTGACCCTCTCTATATTTGACAGGCTTATCGGAGAAAAATGCGCGTTTGCGAGTTATAGCTGGTTTTCACCGGCCTTATTTTTTATTATATTCTTTTATTCTGGTGAGAAAGTGATTGAACTACGTTGAGAGAAAAATGTACTTTGTTTATTGCAGTATACATTGGTCGCCTAATATTTTTTAAATCATCAATCAGCGCTTGTATACTTCTAAATTTTGTATTATTCTTCCACGCTTTTTATATTGTAGTCACTAACAGATGTGCGGTACAAGCAAAGAGATTTCATTAAATTGATGATAGCGAAATTTTGTTAACTATTTTTTTTTTCTGAATAAATGGTCTTTCCGCCTAACGTTATTATAGCTGATTAAGCCTAATATTTAATTTTTGGTTATGTGATCTGCCTCTGTGGCGTTAACTTGCTCTCCCAACAACCATACTTTCGATGTAATATTTTGAAAAGAATTTAATAAGAGTTTAATAAGAATTTCCTTTTTGTTTTTCCCTAACATCGATGTGTTTTTAATGGGCTACATGACTACTAAATTATATTGGAAACCACACCTAATTCAAAACTCTTTTATTTTATTAAAAAAAATAACTTTTTCAAAAAATATTTTTGTCACATCAAAACCACTGGACGTTTTATTTAATAAAGTAAAGAATTTTTATCTCTCCCGCTGTCTTAGCTCTCATTGCTCATTGTCGCTGATAAAACTAGAAATTAGCCTGAGTTGACTACAGCTACAATGCACAGTGGGGCAAAATCAAAATATTTTGAAAAAAAAAACCTAATCATTTATAAACGGCGGCCAAGCCGTTCCAAAAATTTAACGTGAGCTTTTTTTTCTTTTTTTATCAGTTTATGTTGCCATAACAGTACCATAACATAACATAAATCAGTAACATAAAAGCGTCATAAATATGGGAATACTGATAAAAGGACATAGTTTTGCACGTAAAAATGATATTGGCGTGAATCTTTTTTTTTGTTTGATAGGAAATTGCATCATTTATATTCATATATATAAATATATATAAATAAATTACTAAAACAAAGTTCTAAAATTTTTTTCTGATATCTGAAAATTTCAAAAAATTATGGTAAAAACGGCAAATTTAAGGCAAAGAAAAATATGCAATAAAATTTTTATAAATTAAGCAAATCAAATACAATTTTTTGTGCAAGTAAAATGAAACGGCAAAAAATCTGCAATATTAAAAAAAAGGAATTTCCGCAATTCCCAAAATAAAGACAACAAATCCCAAAATTGGGGCTTTTTACTTTTTCGCCCATAAAGTCTACATACGGACTAGGGCTTAGAAAATACTTTCAAAAACAATTTGGAGCATATATAGGTTTATTTAAGCAGTCTTCTTTTTTTCAATCCCAGCTTTGGCATTTTAGAATATATAGGCTAAAGTAAAAATTTCGATCTAAAAGAGGTCATATTGTGGGACCTCCATCATCTACAAGGATGATGAATTTTATACGAGATTTTGTTTAAACGTACACACATATAGGTAGTTTATACAAAAATATAAAATTTTTCTATATTCCTTAAGAAAATTTTTACTATAAAAAAACGCCTTTTTTGCAATAATTTTAGATTTTTTAAATTGAAAATCATATAGTTTTTAACTCAGTTAAAGATACAATTTTCAAATTTATCAAAAATATTTAGAATTTGGCTCGCTAACTACGATAAAAAATTTGAAAAAATTTGGTAATAATTGTACCCTATATTTATAAAAAAATGACCCAGGATAATGAAAAATCAAAAATTGTTTTTCTTAAAATGTATATAACTCAGTCATTTTAAATTATTATTTGAAATTTAGATACCATTTTGTAGGTATCGACAAGAGCTTTAAAACCATGTATAACTATAAAAAAATCAGAATAAAACTGAAGAAATGGCAAGCTGTAAAAGAATTATTAGGTGCGAGGTTCTCAACTTCGAGACCACTAGCGCCACCCCTGGAGGGTGTATTGTACCCACCTTTTAAACTTCTCTGTTATGCTCATGTCCGCTTATAAATGACAAGGTTATTTCCAAAATATTTTGATTCTGCACCACTGTGCAATGGTGGTCGTTTAGCCATATAGGTATGATGTCGTCAAACTAATCGTCTTCATATAAATCTGTGTGTTTTAGTTTTGAGAGGCTGTAGTTTGTAGCCTGCTGTTGTCTATGTGTTTATTGAATAAAGGAGATAACATTTTTTTTTTTGGAAGAACAGTGTAATTTGTATATTCGTTCAGGTTAACATCTGAAACATAAAAGATTTTTTCCCAAGTAAAAATTTTCAGGTTTAAAATCTCGATAAGATTATAAGAGCTTTTGTATTGAAAAATAAAGATATTTTACCTGTGCTATGTGTACTTATGATAATTTTTTCTTTAAAATCTTGGAGTATCTAGAGTATTTTCCGAATTTAAATATTGAAAAAACACTCCTAAAAATTAAAGAGCTAGATTTAGCACCTGAAATATATGTATATATTTCTGAGGATATTTAAAGAACCTGTCATAATTTTAAATCCACACTATTTATCTAGTTCTCCGGAAATCTTATTCTGCGAAAAAAATTCACGGGTCTCTGGTATATACTTACATATGCATCTTAAAGAACCCATTATATATTACCTAATGGCTAAATACTGAAAGAAAACAAAATATTATGATATAAAACAATGCAAACAAATTTCTTCATTACTTCACATTGTGTTTATTTTTTTAAACGTTAAAAACTAAAGGAGTATAAAATAATGCTTTGTTAGGTAACATATGCATTTCTTTGTATGTGGTCTTAAAATGATGCTTCACATGCTACTGTCTAATGAATGTTGCAACAAGAATGTAATGCTCTTGATACATGAACATGACATTTTTAAGTATGAGCATTATAGATGTAATATTGAATAGTATGTATTGTTGAAAAATAGTAGCAGTAAGTATTTAATATAAAAGTTTATTGCAAATAAATTAGAACAGGTAAATTAATATTTTGTTAAAATATAGATTCAAACTTTTTGTTCACAACACTGAATAAAAAAATACCTTAGGAAGAAAACTAAAGTATCGTTAACTAAAGTCGTTAAATTTTTTATTTTGTAATTCATCTTAATTTAATAAAAAGTGGTACTAATGGTTTTAAAAAGTATTAATTTAATTAAATTATGAAAATTATGAAGTTACTACATATATTACCATATATTATTCATTATCTTATTGAATAATATCACAGTGTAAACTTTCTAAAGTTATTTAACAAAAATATTAGTCCAATTCCTAAACCTGTCCACTTGAGATTGATTCCCATGAATAACTTATAAACAGTTTCTTATTTTGATTATTTTAACACTTGTAGGGAAACAAGAAATTTTCTATTAGAATTTTGGCTTCGATAAAAGTTTCGTTAAAGGAAAGCCTTTAAACTACAATTAAAAAAACTGCTGAAAAAACTCTTTTCAACGCATTGAATTGAATTGAGTTTATTTCAACGATGCACCTCTATATTTTGCCAATCTTGCCGGATATTACTTTTTTAGTTATATTGGCTATTGAAAATTTACTGAGTGGCCCTAAATTAATGAAAAATCTCCTATAGTCACAGGCTATTAAAGCCATACAATAAGAAAAAAGGAGGTCTAAGGAGAAAGGAGTTCCCCTAAGAAGAACTAATACTACCTCTGAATAATTACGTTTTTTTATTTTGTTTAGTAAATGCAACTTTAATATTAAAATATTATTTGCAAAAATTGTAATTATTACAGTAAATGCTTTTTTAAGCTTTTATGTCGAAAAGAACAATATTAATAAAAGTTATTTTTGTAATTTATTACTTCATAGTATTTAATTTATCTGAGAATAATAATTTATTCATAACTGGCTGTGCCCGCCACTTTGTCAGCGTCCTTATTTTACTTTGAAAGTAGTCCACTTTAAGACTCTTAATTTTATAGTGCTTCAGGTATGGTTTATGTAATTACTTTATAAAAAGGTACCCATCCCACGGTAATTACTCAGAAACATAGATTTTATATAAAAATCTAAAATTGTTATAAAATTATTGTAGAGTACTGCAAATAGTGTTTTTAAATGCTTACTGACAAAAATAAAAGTTGCAGCCAAGTTTGCAGTACCACTGAATCGGTAAAATTGCACACTTTTACTACTTGTGCTGCATCTTTCTTGGCAATAAGATATATTTACGCGGAATAAAAATATGCTATATTTGAAACACGATACTAAGGAATACTATTATAATTTATTCAGTAGTTTTTACATGACAGACAGACAGGCATAAATTACAATTTCCGTTGGCTACAATTGTAGCCATGTTGCTAGCTACTAAATAAGATTGAAGACAACAGCTACATCGTAAATACTGAGATTGTTGTAGAAATACTTATTTTGCTTTTATAAAATTAAATAACATTTTAAAAAAATTATAAATATTTCCTTCAAAACTTTTTGTTTGTATATGAAGTTGTAATTTGCAATTTTGTGACATTTTCTTTTGTTGAATAAAATAGAAATTAGCCTAAGTTTACGACAGCCACAACGGTGGTCGTGTGTAGCCATGTAGATATACTGGCTTTAAAATAATCGTTTACCTTTAAACGTGTGTATTTAATTTTTGACAGTTTGTAGTCGGTATCTTGTTGTTTTAAAACACAGAGATCTCATCTATTTAAAAATCAAACGCATTTAAAAAAATATGTTACCCTATATACGTACATACATACATACATACATACATACATACATACATACATACATACATACATACATACATACATACATACATACATACATACATACATACATACATACATACATACATACATACATACATACATACATACATACATACATACATACATACATACATACATACATACATACATACATACATACATACAAGTTAAACAGGATTTAGTTTAAAGTCCTGTTTTTAGAGTGCTTTCCTGGTCTATGACCATTTAATAAAATTACAACTGACTTTTCTAATAAACATCTTAAACTATAAATACAAATTGATTTCTTATGATTTCTGGTTTAATAGCTTATTGCGCATTTATACAAAGTTTTTGAATGTTTACAATATTTTAGTTCTGTTTTTGGGGTTGACAAACGTTTAATTGTTTTTCCTGCTTGATATGCATTTTTTATTTTAAACGTTTAGTAGGTTCACAGTTTCTACAATGTAGAGTAGTTATTAAGAAATTGTTTTGGGTCGCAACCACTTGGAGTTTTTATAGCGTTTGACACACTTAAAAAGTACTTACGTTCAATTCTTAATATTTTTAATGGGTTGAAGTTGAACGTACTAATTCTAGAATTTGATACTTTATTTTTAAATCTTTAAGTGAACTTTGTTTACGTTAACTCACATACATACATACATATATTCTTAATATTAAAATATATTATGTTACAGTCATGATTTTAATTTTCACAGAAAAATTTAAATTTTGTTTTTAAGTTTTCGAAAATTGTTTGTAAAAATATTTTTTTGAAAACGGTTTGTAAAGTTGTTTGTAAATGTTGAAAAAATTAAAATTTTTTTTTAAATTTAAAATTAATTTTTTTAAAAATTTAAATTTTTTTTTTTAATTTTATTAAATTTTTTTTACCAGTGGGTACCCTGTGGGTCAATTGGCTACCTATATGTGTATTGCTCTCTATTAAGGTCTTTAATACAAATCAAAGCAGAAAACCGCTACCAACCTAAAAACAAAACAAAGTCGCCCCTGGCATGTGGTTATTGACCCCCAGAGATCTGTATGAACTCGTTGTGATCTACCTTTTGCGGTCTAATATTTATTTGACAAAAAAAAAACAAAAAAGAATCATTAATCCGAAAAAAAAAATTAAAAAAAAACGTAAAAAAATAGGTGGGCGTGGTTTTTGGTCCGCAGCCTCCAAAGCAATCACAAAATTTTCGAAACTATAACTGACAGATTGGTGTGCTTAAATTGTTTGTATCTTTTCTGGTTCCTTGGCAAATGACATTTCAACCCGAAAACGGACAGACGGACATCGCTTAATCAACTTCTCTACGTATAAGGATCCAGAATATATTACTTTATGGGGTCGGAAATGAATTTTGTAGAAATTACACACGGAATGACAAACTTATATATCCACCTGTGGTGAAGGGTATAAAAACGCAAAAAATGGCGGAAACACGCGCAAAGTTTTTTTACTACAGTATAAAAGTAGAGATCATAAATTTTATTGTGATATATAACATTTTTAGGATCGCAATAGCCCTCATTTTCAAAAGCCTTTACACTTTTTTTTACAAAAAAGTGAACAAAAAAGCCTTTTTTTAAATTCGAACAAAATTTTTTATTATAAAAATTTAAAATAAAATTTTTCTAAAAATTAATAAATGTAAGTAGCCGTTACTATCTTAAAATTAATATATGTATGTAGACTCTAATATAGCCTTTCACAGAAAAAAAATTAATACGAAATCTTTATTCGTTTAGCCACAAAAAAAATATTTCAATCCTTTCAAAATGGTAAAAATCAATAAAAACGTAAGTGATTTACTCCACTTTCCTGATTTTAACAGTGTCCCAAAACGATAGATAGACAGTTCTCGGAAATATCAATAATACACGTAGATGTCCTCTTAATGAAATTTTTATGTACCACTTTCATATTTTTTGTTTCCTTTAATTTGAATATTTTTTATTCAGTTTCATATTGGCAGCTGCCAGTTTGCAATAAAGTCTTGCAAATGTTCAACAAATAAAAACTATGGGTTTAACATATTTACAAAAGTGTAGCATGTGCATTTCGGTGTATGTATTTTGTTAGTGCTTAGTAAAATTACAATATATCATACAGCAAATGCTGCATGCAAGTCCATTTCCACAAGATTGTGACTTGTGCTATTAAATTTTACAAAATGAGAAAAGGGATTACAATTTTATTTTAAAGAAAAAGTCTTTTCTGTGATATTTAAAATTTAAATAAAAAATCTATTGGCAATCTCAATAAAGTCTGTTAATGAAGTTTAAAGATTTTTATTTTTAAAAAATGGTATTACTGGAATATTAGTAAAGTTTACACATCAAAATATGAAGAATAAAAATTAAATCAAACTATAATAAGCTACTGCTTTAGAATTAAACGTTTTTCATATGTCCTAAATTTTTTATATTTTCTTAAACATATTAATTTTATATTTTTTTCTAAAGTTTTCCAAAGTTTTAATTTTATAGATTCTTGATTGATTGTTTTAAATGTAAATAAAAAGATAATAAAAATGACAAAACCAAACTTTTAGTAACATTAAATTTAACAATCAAGACTTTTACATATAATATTTTAACGCTTGCCTTTATCTATTATTATAGTTATTTTGTTTCTTTTTATTAATTTTTACAATACAATTACATATTATATGTGAGTGGTACCACGGATACAGAGTAAAATATTAAATATTAAATGAAATTCTGCATCTTATATTTAATTTTCAAGGCCTTTCCTTGAGATTTGTCGTTTTGGAACACTAATAAAATCAGGAAAGTTGAGTAAATCGCATAAGATTTTATTGACTTTATACGATTTTGAGAGGATTGCAATATATATTTTATGTGGATAAACGAATAAAAATTTTGTATTGATTTTTTTCTGTGAAAGGCTATATTAACTAACAGCTAATTATGCTAATTTTTAGAAAAGTTTTACTTAAAATTTTATGATAAAAATTTTTTTCAAAATTAAAAAAAGGATTTATTTGCTCATTTTTTTATAAAAAAAAATTTTAATGTTTTGGAGAGTAAAGGCCATCGCGATCCTAAAAATGTTATATATTGCTATAAAATATACGATCTCCACTTTTATACTGTAGAAAGGTTGCGCTTTTTTGCCACGTTTTTTTTGCGATTTTTTTTTTCAAATTTCATAATTTTCTGTTTTTGCTCATCTTGCATAGATCATAAAATGTTTTTAGTTTCTAATTTGTTTTAAATAAATTAATTGTTATTATTTTAAATAAAATTTATTGTTACTAGTGTAATTTACTTATTATCTACACATATAGTAATAAAACTGTGATTTTCTGCCTGCCTGTCTGCCTGTCTGTCTGTTTGTGTTCGCATCACGTAAAAACTGCTGAATGAATTATAATAAAATTTTATGGAGAGGGTGTTTTAAATATAGGATATTTTTTTCCCCAAAAAATATCTCATTACAAAGAAAGAGGAAGAACATTACTCAATTTTACCGATTCAATGTCACTGGAAACTTGGAAGCAACTTTTATTTTTGGCAGCGGGTACTTTAAAACGCTATTTACAGTACTTTACAGAAGTTTTGGAATTTTATATAAATTTTAGATTTTTATATAAAGCATATGTTTCTGAGTAATTACCCAGGGATGGGTACTATAAAATTAATAGTCTTAAATTGGATTACTTCCAAAGCAAAATAATGACGCTGACAAAGTAGAGGGCACGGCACAGCTAGTTATGAATAGACTAATTATTCGTAGATAAATTAAATACTATAAAGTAATAAATTACAAAAATACTTTTATTAATATTCTTCTCTTCAACATAAAAGCTAAAAAATGAATATTTTTGGAAAGTAGCAGAGGAAATTTTTTAAAAAAATTTACATGGACGTTTCGTGGGGTGCGATTGGAGGGATACCTTCCTTTAAATTTTACTTTTATAGTATTAAGGCGTTTGCAATCTATTTATTTTATTAATCACATTATTTTTGCAAATAATATCTTATGTAGCCGCCCACCATAGGAGGGAGAGTCGAAAAATGGCGTGTTAGAATCTAAAGGGTTCAAGTTTTCTGACTATAAAAGTTGCATTTATTAAACAAACAAAAAAATGGGAAAACTTAAAAATATTGAATTTTTCAGAGGTAAGCTTTTATGACCTATGATCATGAGAGATTTTTCTTCCAATTTTCATAAATCTAGGGGCACTCAGTAAAATTTAGTGGCAATATAAACTAAAAAAATTAATGTCCTGCTAGATGGCAAAATACCCCCATGTGCGGGCGTAGCTAGTGGTATAATAAATGTGTTAGATTTACTTTTATATCGAGTAGGATCTTTTTGGTGATTGTACACCAAAAAGAGTAGGATCTTTTTGGTGATTGTACACCAAAAAGATCCTACTGATTTCATTACAAAACTTAACATTGTAAGAAACATATCGTTGATCTCAAGTAGATAGGCCCTAATTCAAATAATCGCAGCATTACAGGAGAAGGAAAAAACATAATAGAAGCTATAACATTTAACGTTTTTTTCTAATACATTATTTATTTTAACTAACAAAAATTATTCATATATTAAGACTAAAAATAAAACGAAATATAATTGATATAAGTCCAGCCAGTGCTAGACAAAAATAATGAATGTTTCACGATTTTTGCTATCATTTACAAATCATCCCTCTGATGTACGACCAAGAAAACAATATCTCTTCTTTTTAGTCGAATGGCAATATATTATGTTACGCGTCTAAGGCAATATATTATGTTACGCGCCGAAGCATTTGAATAAGTTTCAAGTTTTTGAAATACGATACTATATATTCCGCTATTTCTGTTTTGACTGATGGCATGTTTAGATCTTTGTGGATATTCGAGTTTTTTATATACCAGGCAGCAACTATTGTCATTCGTAAGTTATTATTTTTGCGCCTTTGAATTTTTTCAACATGAAATTTTGTAGAAGAGTTTACAAAAATTTCTCTAATAGTCGAAAAAATAACTTTGGTTTTACTGCTCTCCTGACTTTTTTGAAATAAAAATTTTTTAGATAAAAGACTTCTTCGTTTAGAATTTTATACTGCTGAGCTTAATTAAATCTACATATATTTTCACGTTTTTAATAAGGGAATATTAACGAAACTATTGGAATAATTTTTAAGAAGTGTTAGGGGATTTAAATATTTTTAAGGATATGTTACATATGAGAGGATTAAACTCTCTTACATATATTAAATAAAATCTTGATATTAAATACTTTATTTACTAAATATTTTCATTGCCACTTAATGCATATACTCGTACAACTTTTAGTGCAATATTTTGTAAAATAGCAATTTTGCAAATTTTTATATTTTTTAAAAGGCAATACTAGCCGCGAAGCTTTTGTCTTACCTGCAGAGTCCTTGACGCAATTCTTTGACTGATATAATGGCACACAACCATTCAGTCTAACGAGGCACTCTGTGAACTTATCTACATTTTATCAAAAATGTTTTAGTTCTTTTCCATGTAATCATTTAAAATATTTTTTCTTAGAAATAACAATACAAAACCTAATGTTTGCTAATGCCTGTCTGTTAAGGTAGTTGTACGTCAAACTGAAGTAACGTTACAATAACATTGTTTGCCTTAGATTTTAATTAAAATTCAATTCGTGGAAATTTAATTGAATTTTCCAACTATCTTGTCGTCTGAGTATTTGATGGATGTAGTGGAATATTTTATTTTTTCCAACAAGCAAAAACACAAATTGAAGTTAGATTTCAACTACTGAAACACCTTTTTCCTTTTAAAATATATTTTTTGTAGGTGTGTTGAACAAGTGCATCTGCTTACACCCCTTTGTATTTTTACAAGACATAAAGTTAGAGGAAAGTTTGTATTATCTGTTTTTGAATAAAACATGTGCATTTAAAATCTAATGAAAATAAAACATTCTTTGAAATATGTGTATAGGAATATTCATAGATGTGTGCATAAGATTTGAATTGTTAGTGAAGGTGTGTGTGTGTGTGTTGGTTTTATATTTTACTGATATGTTATCTTTATAATTTAAATTCTTTTGATCTTTTACTAAAGGTATAAAGACGTTCTTTTTCAACTTTACATTTTTGTGGTTAGCCAGAACTATGTGCACTTAAATTAGCTTTTCTCATATCTCTTCTTTTATTTTTTACCTTTTTGCATACCTTGATATGTTAAACAGTAAAACCTTTACAAATTGTAAATTTTATTACAACTTTAAAATTCTGTATTTAATGATTTACATTTTCTAACTGCAAAAACTAATGAATTCTAAAATTGTTTTCTCAATATATTTTTTCAAATTGTGGCAAATGAGTGTAAGGATTAATAACATATATCCAGATCCTGTTAGAATTTAAAACTAAAGGATTGTGTTTCCTGTTCGATTAGTTTTTACTGCTTTTAAAATACCTAAACGATATACTTACATACATACATATTTATGATAGCATATAGAAATACCTGTTAACCTAAATGCTTTTCCAAATTGCAGTTGTTTCATGCTTGGTATGGTCTGCATGCATCATGCACACAATGTCGGCATGTATTTGTTGGATTTAAATGGTAGTCATTAAGTAGTCTGAAAGCATTTCACATTTATTACTTACATTGCATGCCAAAAATTAAGCTATATGTAAAAATATTTGCATGTACTTAAAGCAAAAGAAAAAAAAAACATAAACACATTTAGTTTTTCAGTACTAAATATAATGTTTAATAAACTAAATATTGGTTAGGTAAACAAAGTCGTTGACGGAAATATAAATAAGTTTCTTTAATGTTAAAATAAATAATATTCTAAGTAAAGCGTTCCAAAGTCTAATGTGGTCAAATGGTATCAATCTATTCAGACGGCTTCAACACGACTACTCTATTTTATTCGTTTGAAGGAAATTAATTTTGCTTGATCTAATAATCTCTATCTATACATATACTAAAACTGTAGCAAAGCTATTTCTGTAAATGAAATATTTTAAAAAAAATTTTTTGCTGTTGCAACTAGTAATCGAAATGGAAATAGCGATTTTAGAATTTTTATGTGTCTGTCCGCCCATCTGTGTTCTCAGCACGGAAACACTACTGAATCAACTATAATAAAATTTGGTGAGGAGGTACCTTAGTATCATGGCTTAAATATAGGATACTTTTTCCGCAAAAATATCTCATTTCCCAGAGAAAGTAGAGAAAAAGCGATGAAAGTACGCAATTTTACCGATTCATTGCTACTGCAAACTTGACAGCACCTTTTATTTTTGGAGACATTTTAAACACTATTTACAGAACTCTACAATAATTTTAGAGTTTAATCTAAAGTTTAGAATTTTATCCAGGGATGGGTACCTCTATATAAAGAAACTAAATAAACCATAACTGAAGCACTATAAATGTAAGAGTCTTAAAATTTGATGTGGATTACTTTCAAAGCAAAATCGAACAAATTATTTTCAGGACGCCTACACTATAATTTCTTTTCGATGTTACTCGAGTGAAAGCCAAGCTCTTATTAGTTCAAAATATCTGCAAAATATTAATATATTTTATGTGATAATGTCTACATAGGCATAAAACTAAGTAAAACCCTTAAATGGAGCAAAAAATTATTTCTGTGTAGAGAGAATGAAATAGCCTTACTTCAACAATTTATTTATATCTTTATAAATATTTCGAATAATAAATTTAAATATTCCAAAAAATACATATTAAAACACCAAATAGTCTTGGCATGCAATAGCAAGATGCACTACTCTAGAGTCCGTATTCCGAGTACGCTATTTTTTCTTCTTGGAATAATAGAATTATGGTGATTAGTAATTGCTTTTTTACACCGAAAACGTATTTATTTAAAAACTCATTTTTTTCTTATCTTAGTTGGCATTAATTGTTAGTTTGATGATATGTACTTAGGTGGAGTATAAGAAAATACATTTTTACCCATCCAATAAAATAAAAACTACAGGACAATGAACTTCTGGATATGGTAAATAAAAAAATTTTTTAAAAGTGTAATTAAATAAACAAAACACTTTACAACGAAAAAACTTATAATTAACATCGGTATAAGCTAAGTATAACATAGTTGAATAACCTTATATTTCGATTATATATTAAATACATACGTAATTTATAAATATCTAGGGCCATACTCATAAAGAAATATTTATTTATTTTTATAAATGTTTATAAGACAAACGTTTAGAATATTTAATAAATCGTTTATATAACGTTTTATTAGTTAGTTATTTACGTATCATTTATTGCAAGTTCCAATAATATGATTAATTTACGGAAACTTTTTATTTCAGTGTAAAGCTAGTTATTTTATGACCACATAATAATAAAGAGCTTTTTAATTTTTATCTAGTTTATGAATTAATCCTGAAGATTAAATAAACCAATAAAAATAAAATAATAATCCAAATAGTTATAATAATAACAATAATAATAATAATAATAATAATAATAATAATAATAATAATAATAATAATAATAATAATAATAATAATAATAATAATAATAATAATAATAATAATAATAATAATAATAATAATAATATTAATAAATAAATAGAGTCAAATTTTGTAATATCTAGTATACTCATAGTATACACATGAGTACGTATACGCTATATACAATTTCGTCCATTTTGTATACGCACACATGCGTGTACAATACTACAATACTTTCTTCAGATTTGCCTTTTGTTTCGTTATATGCAAATATGGTTAATTTATTTTGTATGGAGTCTCTGTTATATTCCAAGGTATTTTAATAAAATATTTTAATTTTTATTGCTTTGGTTGCTCTTCCTACAGTAAGAGCTTTTCATAAGCAAGCTTTTATATGCAAACTTTATCAAAAACCTTAAAATGTTTATAATTATCGCACAATAAATAAATAACTCAAAACTCTTATTATTATAATATTATATATGTATATGGTTGACACTTAAATAATTGCCTAATATGACCTGAACGTTGGTCATCTTTGAAAGATAAATCTCCAAAAAAGAATTTTGAAAATTAAATCCGACATTGTTTGGCTTTAGGGGCTTCGTCACGATACACATCACATCTTTCCTTAATAAAGCAAAAAAAAGCAAAAATATTCGTCTTTGTACTCCATATTAATATTGAGATGAGAAAACTTCAAGAAAATATCCACGCAATAAACTTACAAAGCTATGTGAGGATATCATTAAAATGCGAATGAGAGGTGAACTAAACCGGCAGTTACTTAGTTGCTAAACAATATTTGAATTTATTTTGAAAAATTATTTTTAAGTTAAACTTCATTGAGCTAAGGCTATATTGAAGTAATATATTAAAATATATATTAAATTAATATGAAAAGAAATATCACAATTTATTATTTTGATTTAAGTTTTAAGTTCAGTGAAATTTTAAGTTAAATTTTTTAAGTTCCATGTCAAAAAACAATATAACCACACGTGTTATTGCTTTTAAAACATTCTTAATTTTGAAAAACCAATAATTATTTCTTGAAAGCAGATATCATATCATCGAGTTCTAATGATTTTCAAAATCTAATTTAATTTAAGTACGGTGATGCATTATCGGAAAGGATGAGCAAAACCCGTTGACAAAAGTGTAAAAATAACACAATTGTTTAAGTTTAATTTTATTATTAATTTGTCTTTAACTATACGCGTTCTGTTCAAAAGAAAGAGTTAAATTTTGAATTTTCGCGGGCTGTGTATATTCGATTAGTTAGTCATATATGTGGTTTAGTTTTATTTTAATATTATTTATTTCAAAGTTTTTTTATTTTAATATTATTTCAGTTTATTATAGTTTTTAAAGCTAGTTTTTACAGCTAATTACATAATTATACATTTATTTATTTATATTTAAGATTTCCTATTTCACGACTTCACTACTTCACAACTTAACAATTTATCAACTTTCTTCTCTTTATGCTGCTGGACAACTGTGTCTTGTGTGTCTTCTACCTAAGCTTATATTTAAAATTTAACAGTTGTTCTGTCTCAAATAAAACTCTGTATTTATATATATCTGTACCACTCTAACAGTGAAGGCATTAGTATTGTCTGCCAGATCTGGTCTTACGTTCAGGTCGCAATCCCACATATATTGGCATTATCAGCAAATTTGGATGAGTAGTTTGTTGTTGACAACTAAAATGGGTGGTCAGGTTGTTGTGGATTCTTCGATTTGCTCCAAGGCACTTGAAATGTTGATTGTGGCATTCGGCGAATCCTTTTTGTCTCAAAAAAGTGTTTATATCTAATACAAACGCTTTACAGAAGGCCGAGAAGTTGTTGATGACGCTAAGCATCCTAGAGTTGCAAGCACATCAACAAGTGAAGAAAACATGGAATAAAGTGCTCCAAGGCGTGTCCACTTTGTCTCAAAATAGTGTTTATAAGTGGTACAAGCGCTTTACAGAAGGTCGAGAAGACCGTCCTGGAGTTTCAACCACGTCAACAAGTGAAGAAATAATGAAACAGTGAAAAAAGTTGTTTCGGAAAATTTTCGAACCACTATTACGGAAGTTGCAGAGGATATTGGCATATCAAGCGGCTCATGTCATGCAATTTTCTCGAATGTTTTGGGCATGAAACGTGTGTGAACCTACAAAACAAAAAAAATTCAATAATCAAATGTACACAGCAAAAATTCAAAATTTGTCCTTCTCTTTAAAAAAACATATATCGTTATTTCGTCGGTTGTTTGAGTCAACCGGCTGGCAGTCAAATGTCTACAAAAATTTAAAGTAAAGCTATGCTTTAACGTTATAAAATGAACTCAAAGACAATATACAAGCAAACAGTCGTAATTTAATATTTTTTACTTTCCTATATTACAAAAAATGTTGTAAAAAAATGTACGAAAAATGTAGTGAAAATAAAAAATTAAATCAATACATATAACTAAATGGCAACTCATTTCCCTCTGTCTGCTTTTCACTTGTGTTCTCATCACGTAAAAACTACAGGATGGATCTTAACAAAAATTTCTGAGTGGTACATTAGCATCCT